>VYZX01015763.1:0-45737 GCA_013401335.1 Brachypteracias leptosomus
GAAAATTTTTCACAATGAGAATAATTAGCCATTGGAATAGTCTGCCCAGGGAAGTGGTGGATTCCCCAACACTGGACACTTTTAAGATTTGGCTGAACAGAGTGCTGGGCCATCTTATCTAGACCATGCTTTTGCCAAGAAAGGTTGGACTAGATCATCCTTGAGGTCCCTTCCAACCTGGTATTCTATGATGATTCTGTGATGATGATGATGATTAATGATTTCTCTAGTAGTTTTCTATTAGATATATACAAAAGTGTCAGACAGAACATTCTACTTTCTCTCAGTCTATGTAATACTTCCTCAAAGTCAAGGGTAATAAAGATTACCCTTACAATAATTAATGAAATACAATATCTGTATGGTTGGGATTCTATTTTCTTCATGGCCTACAGTATATAATCACTGTCTAAAGCAACTGGTGAATATTTGGAGGCCAGGCCTTATTTCACAGTCACTTGTTTGAATTTTGATTTCTCATTCAGATGAACTCTCTGCCTGAGCTAACGCTATCAGGTAAACTGAAACTTACGTAAAAGCAGCAAAATTCAGTTTTGGTAAGTCTTTTCTTTCTATATATAGTCTTGCTTTTGAAGAAATCTTAATCTACTGTATCATGGGCATTCACTAGTTGTGTTTAGCCTATAAAAGATACAGCACAGGAAAAAATGACAATGTGTGTAAAGGCCCCTCTCTGTAAGAAAGGCTATGATGCAAGTTTTTCCTCTGTGCAGGTCCTTGAGGAAGTATTTATAACTCTAATTAGCCCTTTCTGATGCTTTTTCTTAATTTAGGCTTCAAAACCCATATTTCATGTGTATGGTGGTTTGCATTTCCTTGACACCACCTGCCTTAAGGATTACAGAGTAACTGATGGTGACAGTCCAGAGGTTGTACTGACTTAACTTTTACTGATTAGATATCAGGTACAGGTACAGTTTATTAAAGAATGAAGGAATTTTTTGTTTGTTTTGAAATGGTCTTTTATTTAAGAAGAGCAGTCTAAGAGAGCATTTACATTTTATGTTGCCTTTTTCAAAGATTATGAAACATCACATGAATAGGAGCAAAAATAGAAGGAGGAAGTCTGCAAAGGTACTTATTTGTTAAAGAGTTAAGGGATCTGCTAGAAAGAGCAGTCCTGCATATGTGAGTTGCATCACTTTGGCATTTTTTATTTGTGCATGACGAAATGAAAAAAAAAATTGTACTTAACGATTAATTCTCACACAGAAATTTATAATTCTTAGTTAAAAAGCGTAACTTATCTTGGTTCTTTTGTTTGAAAATTGTAATTACTGTAATTGGAAAGATTTTGGTAATCACTGTTTACCTACTGTCTCCTTTTAGGGCTCAGGGCAACTCCCCATGGAGCAGAATTTGTTTCACCCCTCTTCCCCCTCCCCTCTTCCCTCCCGGGGGAGGAAGAAAGGCCTCACACAAAGTTGGAAATCAAGATTACAACTTTTAACAGGGAGTAACAAAAGGGATATTAAAGGAAGGGAAATATACAAAGGTATCAAGGGAAGGTATATATAAAAACATATACAACACTGATCCTCGGATGTTGCTGGATTCCTCCTGAGCCATGTGGAGTTTTAGCCAGCCACAGAGAGGTGCGGTCCCAGCAGCAATCCCAGGGAGGAAGGGGCGAGCAGAACTTCCTGTGTGTCCTTTTATAGAGTGTGGCAGGAAGGGGAGTGGAATAGCTGCACTACCTGTCCCTCCCCTTCCCCAAACCTTAAACCACAACATAAATAAAATTAATTTTCCCCAAATCAAGTCTGTTTTGCTCATGACAGTAATTACTGAGTGATCTCTGTCTATCCTTATCTGAAACAACAAGCCTTTTGGTATGTTTTCTCTCCTTTGTCCAGCTAAGGAGGAGGAGCAATAGAGTAGCTTTGGTGGGCACCTGGCATCCAGCCAAGGTCAAACCCACTACATCATTGTTAGTAGAATATTTCCTGGTAACATTCTACCTGTGCAAACTATGAAAATTTGGCCATATTTTGGAAAGAGTTTATGCCACAGACTGTCTGAGAAAATGATTTTACATTTTGTCTTTTACATTGCAAATGAGGATAAGTGCTTGAGGTAAACTCTATAGTAAGATACAAACGCAGGATAAATATTCCACAAAATAGACATCAAATGCAGTAGATCAGAGTTACATTCTGCAAAACTGTGGAATTAAATAGTATGAATCTGTATTCACAATGACTTGAACTTGCTTTAAAAAATAATTTTGGCATCTCAAGATATTTCTTCTGTACCTGTGATTTTCTTTTGTTTGTTTGGTAAATCCAAATGCCTTACTTTAAATTTGATGTGGAACTCCAGATCAATTGTTCCTCTTTTTTATTTATTTTTTTTTTCACTTCCAATATTTCCTAGCAGAAAGCAGAACTATTTCCTTACATTTAAGGAAAAGGTGAAGTAGCACTGATGTAGTACATAAGAATTATGATTGCTTTGTTTTCCTCTTTTCCAAGTTAGATTCTGAGCTGACATTAGTATGACTGCACTATACTGGCTTATTGAAGTATTCTACAAAGAATAATATTCATTAGAAAGAAGCCTGCTTTCTAATTTTTTATTATTTTTTTTTCTCTGCAGCAATACCTTTCTATTGTCCAATAGAAACATTAGAATTATCACGGGGAAAAGCAGGTATAAATGTCTGCAAGAGAGTTCAGGAATAGTTATATAAAGATATTTCTTGTGCAATGCTGAGCAGTTAGAACCTGAATACAACCAAATTTAACTTCTGAAATCTAGTTAATTATTGAAAATCAGAGAGAAAGTAAGACAAATCAGAAAAGTTCATCGTACACTGTATTCTTGAAATTTGGTCTCAGGTGATTTGGAATTTTTTTTCTTTAAATCTATTTCTTTCAAACAGCTAAAAAAAAGTATTTATATTTCAGTGCAAAGATTAATACATATATAAGTTCCTTATGTTACCAGCATGGAACAGTATAACAAATACAGAAATTATCCCACATACTACATTTGTGAACATGTGCATGTAACAAGGCATTTTCATAAGTATTATTTGCACATGCTAAACAGTCAGTTTAAGTAATATTTTGATAGCATGACATTTAAAAATAATTAACAACTGGCATTTAATTTGAATGAAGTATCATGCTGGTGCTTTGTCACTTTGATATCCCTTAAATTGATTAATTAATGTTAAGAGGGTGAAAATATCAAATAAGTTTTAATCCGAGATAAATGAATTTTGTTGGAAGTGAAATATGCTAGGATATTGAGGCTGGCAAAGTAGTTACAGCAGCAGAACAGTGGAACAGTCTTATGAGATAATGTTATAAGCAAAAGGGGACCTCTGCCCTCATATCTTTTCATATTAATATTTTATTTGAATTTCAGCAAAAATTATATAAAGTCTATTAAAAGATTCCAGAAATCATGTTTATGTTGATGAAGAGAAATTAAGTAGAAAACTTTTTTTCCCAGTTTAGAAACGCTAGAGAAAAAAAAAAAAATCCACTCTAGACAATTTATCTTATCTTGATTAACCCTTAGTTTCTCATCTATGAAGGGGGGAAATGCCTTTTTTAGATGCCATGACAAATAGGAAATTTGAAACTACATTGAAATACATGAATTATTAAATTGGAGGGCTTCCATAATATACCCCTCCAGAAAATCCCATCTTTTATATTAATCTAGCTCCTGTTTGAAAGTGCAACTTCTGCGAGCATCTGTAGCTGCATAATGTAGGGTAAAAAGTGCAGAGAATGGATGTAAAAACAGTAGACATCCAAGATGTATACTGGACTACATCAATATAAAGTGCTTGCTCATTGGATATAATGAATATGAAGCCATTTCCAACACTACTCAATCTCTTAAAAGTAAATGAGAAAATAAATTATATTGAAAAAAACATATAGTTGAGGTGCTCTATGGTGGATGAATTCTTACTCTGAATCACCGTTCTCTGTTTTCAGAAAGTAAATCCTGATCAACAGTCAAGAAAAAGAAAAATGTAAACTCTAACAAAAAACCCAACCCCAACCTCTTATAGGGAAGAGCTCAAAGTCCTTTGAGATCCAAGTACAAAATGCTGCTAAAGCCAGTAGAAAAAAAAAAAAAGAGGAATTACAGTTGTTTTGATACCCAAGAATTTTATCAATAAGGCCAAGAGATAACTGTTTGCCTGCTATAAGAAAATCAAGGAAGACTCTACACTCACCTTTCACTTTGGATTAAAAATCAATTCTCAGGAAAACTATGCTACTCAATGCACTTGTCCAGGATTTATTTCTTCCCCTGTGTTAGTTTTTCCTGAGATCTAGAAGCAAAGGTGTATGATATCGATCCAGAGAATTCTTACCAAAGAATTGGCAGGTTTCATTAAAACAATTCTTTAAGCCTTGATATCCGAAAGATGAAATAACATGCTTCCTTTGGAGCCTATAGGATAAATTGTTGCCACACAGCAGTACTTGTGTGGCTGCCCTTGAAGCCACTAGCTTGCATACTAGTACTCAGTACAGTGATGACACCCAGTCTGCTTTGAGCAATTTACAAAACCAAGACCAGTGTCCAGAGTACGTATTTAAAGATGTTGCTAATGTTACGCACCACATTTTCAGTTACAATTGTTTTCTTTAACCACCACTTCCCATAAACTACAGGAATATCTATGGGATACATATGGATGCTAAAATGGCATTATTTTATGAACTATTCTGAAGAGTAATTTCTCAATAACTCTAACCAAGTCCACACTATACTTCAGAAATGTAGACAACATCATCATCTTTCTGTCTCTCTTTCCTTTCTCTCCTCCCTCCCATTTCCCCCTTCTCAATATTAACAGGCTCTCCACTTCGTGATTAATAAGTGTTTCTATTCAGAGATGGTCTAACTGGTGTTTTTCTAACTAAACTTTGAAAAACTTGCTGTCAGCTTTTATTTAATTTTGAAAACCATTGCTTTAATTTCAAAGAAATTCTGGGAGCCTAATCTTTGTCTGGATTTTTCAAGGACACCTCTTAGTCTAAGAAAATATGTGAAATCTACCTGCAAACCTTAACCAACCTGCAAAATCTTAAATATTAGCTTGTGCTTTCTGAGATACTTTAGGCTGAGAGCCCCTCACCTTAGTCACAAAGTTATATGAAACATTAACAATATTTAGCAATGTATGGAATGTCAATAGAAGTTTTTCCTGGGGAGTCAACTCAGGATGAGAATTAGCAACTATGATATCACAGAATCACAGAATGTTAGGGGTTGGAACGGACCTCTGGAGATCATCGAGTCCATGTGAGCTTTCATATGATAGGAAAAAGGAGAAGGACACAATGCTTTGAGTTTTGTACAATGCAGAACAGAATAGTTCACTGCATCCTAATGGAAAAATTTTGATGAGACACAAAAAGCTTTGAAAGACCTTCCTAGAAAATGTGGAGAAAAGCATTCAAATTGGAAAAATTCTGTCCAAAAGTGCACCATGTCTCACAAAACTGCGAGAAACATTGCTGTACATTGCATGTTATCAGGCACAAATACCTCTTCCACTATGTTTAATTTTGTCAATCTGAATAGGCAAAGAATCAGGATTTTGGTTTGGTCACCTAATTTTCTTGTTTATATTAAAATCCTCAACTTGTCAAAACAACTAGGCATATATTCAAGCGTGTTGTTCAGTCAGCTGTAAAGTTAATGAAAGCTGTATTTTTAAACAAATCTTGAAGGAATTAGATTTATTTGTATTATTTAGATTTATTTCCTGATATTCATCAACATTAAGAAAAATAGATTTAATTAATTTTTACAAATACAGTTTTGTGGCAGCTTTAGAGATGTTTCTTTAAAGATAATCTCATTTCATTGCAATTATGACCTGCTGATATATTTTGTAGTCTTTCCATATAAAATGCAGAACATGTATTGAAAAGATCAATAGTGTTCACCTTCTCCTGCTTCATCTATGTAAGTAGAGTTTTTATTCCAAATTAGACCAAAGCATTTTATACATAAAAGGACTAAATCCTGTTTGCTTTATTGAGGTGAGTAATTCAATTTACTTCAATAGGGCTACTTAAATATAATGTAGTGCATCATTTCTCATTCTATTCTTAACGGCAAATCATACATTAAAACATGCAAAGACAACAGTCAGATCTAAACGGGTAGAATATTACTAGTTTCTGGGGTTTTTGAAAGAATATTTTAAAGGAAAGAAGTATGATGGATATGACGCACTTGAGAAACCAATAGACTAATGTTTTCATTTTGGATGTTAAGACTGAATTTCCAAAAGAACCTTAAAGCTCAAAAAATCCATTTTAAAGTTGACATATGACCTTCTCTATAACTGCTATGGAAACACAATTTTATTTCCTGGTGGGCTTATAATTATCAGACTTTCACTACTTAATGTACTAAGTGATTTGCAGATACAGAACACTAACATTACTGCAAAGTATGACAGTTAATGATGAGACAAAAAACACCCCAAAACACCAAAATCTCAACCAAAAAACAGTGCACTGAATGAAAACAAAACCCTCAGTATCCTTTCAAAACTGACCTTAAAGTAGGATTCAGATGTACCTGTGGAAGCAAGATATCATATTAATTGTCCACAACTTCTGTAGATAATTACTATCTTGAAATTATTTGATCATTCTATTCTAAGACCAGAATGTTTAACATAACTTATACAGTACATTCTGTCCCAGGACTGTGCATTTTCCCTGCACAATGCCTCAATCAAAACTCCAGTTCCATTATGTAGACAATCTTAATTTTTAAGATTGAAAAGATTAACTAGAATATACCTCAAACTGAGGATACCTTTGATTACCAAATTTTCTTTTAAGAATACTATAATTGTATAAAACTTAACTGACAGGACTTCCATTTTTTATATTCAGTCTGTATCTGTACATTTGACAACAGGTTTTTTAGCAATAATTTGGTTAACAAAGAGAAAAGACAAAATTGTTATTCAGAAGTATAATAGTCAGAGAGTGTTTAGAAAACACACTATACCTAATTATCTAGCTCCCTAAACTAAGTAGTTTTTTGTTGTTTTTTTTTTTACAGATGGTTTCAACAAAAGCACCTGCAGGCTGATATTACTGGACAGCTACTCTTGAATTATTCAGTGTAAGAAAACATTTTATATTTATGTGAGCAAATAGAAACAAGTCTGCAAAGGCATATTTTGTATCAGCATATGAAGAGATAGGTAATTAGGAAAATAAATGCATTGCAAGATCTTTTCATTATTAGTGCTCCTCTTTTAAAGTGTCAGAAATTAAAATGAAGATAGGAAAATAATAGATACAGTTTAAAGTAACATTTCAGAATATTTTTACCACTTTAGCTTAACCCTGCATTCCATTTATTAGTTGCAACCATTCTACCTGGACATCTGGCAATGACGTTCTGGAAGCAAGTTAGCCTAAGGAGTGAAGAAAATTGTCTGGATATAAATTTTTTATGACCTCATAGAATAATCTGTCAAGGAATTCCCTCCGGTTAGCTGAAATCACTTCTGGAAAACTATCAGCTGATGCAGATGGGCACAGTTCTTCACCCTATAATAAAAGAGACTATGGCAAGAAAGATGAGATACATTGGAAAAAATGCACTGCAAACTGCAAATAATCTGACTACAGAATGTAAAAAGATAATGACTGAAAACTGAGTGAAAGGATGCAGGTGCATCATAGATGGCTGGGATCAACATTTTTACATCTATATTATATTCCTTTCAAAAGGGAGTGGCTGAGCTTGCAGACCACTCTGGAGATCAACACAGACTGTGTCTCCCTGTCAACCTAAGCCTCCTCCAGGAAAGACAGGTTCAGAAGACATGAAGGCAAAGAAAGTAAGAGATACAACAAGGAGTCTGTGCAGAGCTCTATACTACCTCAAAGCAACACCTGGATGTAAGGATCCAGCCTGTAAGGTTAAAGAGTCCAAGAGACGAGATGGCTATAAGACCATGTTATTTTGTTAAAACACATTGCCTAGTATTCTCTCTATTTTAAAAGGTATGTATATTGAGATGTATATTGTTATGAGGAACATAAGTTTTCTACTTTAAGATCTTTTTGGTCTTTATTGCAAACTCATGTGAAGGAAGAGATCTAACTTGATCAACCTCAAAGTTCTGGCAGATTCACTGTCCCTTTAAAAGACACTTTTCAGAGTTTAGGAGGGGAAAAACATATCAAATACTCAGGTGAGGCACATGGGCACATTATGTAGGAAGATGTAATATCTTTCTACCATTTTCTGAGCTCGTGGGATGTAAGCTTTCTCCAGACCAGAAAACATGACAGAGAAGGTCAACAGCCACCCTCACAAGCCTTGTCTTTCCTGAGTTCCATCACTGTTACAGAACTCTCAAATTTTATGAGAGTTTGGAGTATGACTTGGACTTTCTGTAGTGCGCCAAGCACTCAAATCATGTTGTCTTTCCTGATAGTTTGCCTTTCATGTGACTGACACCTTTTGCCAGCATGTTTCAGATCCTTTCCTCTTAAGTTTGCTGTGTTACATCTGGGACTTCTGCTTAATTTCACTGGGAACATAACTGGGCAATTTTGCCAGTGGAGTGCTGGATGATAACCAACAACCCACACTAGAAGCTGCAGGGGCTGGCAGTGACCTGGGGCTGGATACTAGTGGATCAGGGGCTCCCCTGGTCCCATCAAGGCAGGGCCTGGCATCCATGGCCTGTCCCACCACCCCAGCCAGGAGCAGTGCAGCCAGGGTGCACCAGGGCATCACCAGCCCTGGACAGGTTAAGGCTGGGCTGGGACATGGGCCTGCAGGTCAGCTCTGCTCAGAAGGGCCCATGGACGGGCAGGGCATGGTGCAGAGAGCTGGAGACTGGTCCTGCTGCGGCACTGCTGGGGGAGAGGCTGATGGCTCCGGAGGACTGGCATGGGATCCTGGGACATGGGCAGGAGGGGCAGGCCCCAAAGGCTAGGCAGGGTTGGTCAGGGCTGACAATGCCCTGAGGGACACTGAGAATTCTTCAGGCACAAAAATACATTGCTGAATCTGGACTTAAGCACAAACATGTTGGTTGAAATAGTAAAATAGATCATGCAGTGCCTTTTACTTTGTTGAACAGCTTAGTGAATGATTTAATTCCTGTTTGCATTTTCAGTTCCCTCTCTGTTAACTAATTCTGTTTATAGAATAATTAAGCAACAACTTAATTGAAACAGAAACAAAATTTAGAATATTTCTAAATTTGAAAATTATAATTGAGCTACTTATTAAATTGCATTTGCACAAATTATACCTTCTTATGTATAAAAGGAAACATAGCTGAAGGATTTGTTATTTTAAAACAGCTGTGAGTGAATATGTCAGAGGCAGTATGTGCCAGGTACATGATTGTTATTCAGGGAAAAAGAACAGGTTCAAAAGAGTTTCAATTCAAAAGGATTTAAAATAAGGAGATAATTCAGAGGTTTGCACCTTTGAAAAAGTCTGAACAACTTTCCCATGTCCCATTCTCTGTGGGCAGGCAGACTTTGCCTTGTTTAAAACTTTTTAACAAAGAAAAACCCAAAGTTGAGGGCTTTTAGTTGAGAATTCACTGCAGCATGTCCAGCATTATTATTCTTGAACCAGGTAGAACAAATACAAATAGTGCAGTTGCAAAAAAAAAGCTATGGTGTTAGCAAGGAACTTTTGCAGCTTGGATTTTATGATTCTGTATTGATAATTTGAATTTTAACCATAAATCAAGTGAACAACACACTAAAGGATCCTTGGAAATCCTTATGATATAATCAAACATTGGATTTTGCATTCAGTTTTGACAAATCTATAACCTGTTACAATAATATTAGACAAATTCAATAATCATAAAAAGACAAGACTTAGAATTGAGACTTGGGAATTGAGACTTAGAACTTCTCCGTAAAGCTAGAGTTTTCATGCAGACCATTCCTCAGTCTAGCATAACAATTTATAGTTAAAAACAATCTTTTAGAAATGTTTCTCATCTGATTCAGAAGATCCACGATGTATATAGTTGTGACAGTAAATTATCCTCACAATTAAAAATCTGTGGTGTTTTTTTATTTTCATTTCACTTAGTTTACTTCACAGCCACTGGACACTATTGCATCTTTTCTATTTAAAATATTACCTGTAATATTGGATGACTTCCATCTATCTCCTGTCTATGTTGGTAATTATAGAATCAGATCAAAAAGTTACTGGAGAACAGGAAGGAACAAGTAGTACAGTTCTCAGCTTGCAGAGCACTGGATGACAGTTCATTGCTTTAAAATATGCTTTTTCTACATTTAAGCCCTGTGTAGAGATATCCAAATAATTTAGTTCAGTCATGCTAGAAGACAGTTAGTTTATCCTTCCTTTTAGTCCTGTGTCAAAATAAATACTTGTAGCATATCTGAAGGGGGCCATCACCCTACAGAATGTTACACAAGAACTGTACTTTTACAAACCACATTTTTGACAGATCCATGCAAAATTTTTTAAACTAATATTCCATTCTAAGACCAGTAGGTTAATAAAATTTATTTCAGAGCTGCCTGTAAGACTAATCTTATTTAAAATGGAAACATACAGTATTCTGTTATTAAATGCCATGACAACCACTATGCTTTTGTTTGATGATATATTAGATAGACTTTAGAGTAAAACAGTGCATCTTTTACCTTTGTGTGATATAAAGCAAACTAACAAAACCCCCTATTATAGAACAGTAATGACTAAACGTCCCTAACTCTCTGACAAATTGCTTCTAACTTAAAACTCTGAAAGGAAGATGTTAAACAGGGCACCAAATTAAACAAATCAGAATTATAGGAATTCACAGCCTCCCTGTATAATAGTGCGTGTCAAAGGAGTAAGGCAACAACAAAATGTTTAATTATGTATCGTTATTTTAACAAAAATGTCACAAGAAGCGTATCTGACTTTTTAAATGTCTAAGTCAACTTTTTTTTTATTAACACTTTCATACATCAACACTTCTGAAGGATTGTCATTTATGCAAAAAACAGGCCAACTTTTACATCTAAACCATCCTAAGATGAAATGAATCACAACGATTTTTACCAGCTTAAATTCCAAGTCACAAAATGAGCTTAAAAATGCAATCTATCAGAGCTGTCCTCAATAATCATTAACCAGAGCATTTTTTTAAAAGAAAACTCAAGCTCCTCACCTAGGTGAAATAATTATTAAAATCAATAGCTGAAAAGTATGATTTGCGGTAAATTATATATTACTTGTTATATTAATTATAGGAAACTTCCAAAGTAATAAGTAATGGATGAATCAGTTTTTGTCCTCCAGATTTTAAGTAAAACCATTTCAGTTCAAGGTTAGCATCATTTAAGATTTGAATCTTTTTACATATTAAAGACAGAATTCTTTCTGTCTTCATTTAAATTTAGTTCTAGAGGTTGTGACATTAAAGCAAATCTAGTTTAATCATACTGGTAGTTTTACATGTAAATTAATGCATGTGCTTATACAGAATTACAGCATTAGAGAATCATTAACAAAACCAATGATGGGCATTCCCCCCAGAATATGGGATCCTTAATGAGCTATAATTTGGATTTTAAATGAGAATAAATTATCATGCCAACAGTTCTTTGAACACAGGTTGTTTTTCAAATATATCTTCACTATGCAGAATATAACTGGAAGTGAATTAATCATTTAAGTGCAGAAAATCAAATGTGTTGAAATAAAGCTTATATGACTGTTCCTTTAGTTTTAGTTTATTAGGACAGTTGTCCTTGAAAGAAATAGTTAGTATGATGATTGGTTTTAAGTCTCTCATTACATTTACTTAAAAAAGAAGAAAAGTTATATTTCCCTACCAATAAATCAGATAACCCATTTATTTGGAAACTTTAGTATATCATGAAGACTGTTACACTCAAAAGTATATATCATGAACAAATCAAAGGGTCACACGACAGCCAAATGAGATACTGTGAAATATAAAAGAAAATAATAAAAAAGCAATATGAAACATGATCTTTAAATTTCAATGTGATATTACAGGAGATTCAAAGAAGGTAGCTTTTTTTTTGGTGCTTTGTTCATGTATTCTCTTGCTGCCTTCTATCATCACAGCAAGTGTAATGAGACAAAATCCACTTGAATTTTTGAAGATGATTGAATAAAGTACATGAAGTAGTTAAATATATATGAAGCACACTGGAAGTGAAAAATCACTGTTCATGCGGTAGGCAAGAGAACCTCAAGCTGAGCCCAGATCCTCATTAAGAAGCAAGTTAATAATTTCCCATGGCTAAAACTATAGAAGACCCTCTTTTGATGAAGAAGTGTTGGAGGAAATGCAATATTGCAACAAGCAATGAAATAGATGTTGCAGAAACAATAACCACAAAGCTTAAGATTCAGCAATAATTAATCACATTGTCTGAAAACCTTCTATTAGTCTTCATGATGTGAAGATAATAATTTATGCAAAAATCTTGAAATATTTCAGAACAAAGTTGGAGAACAAGCACCTTGGTGTTCCCAGTGGATGAATATTTGGAACTTGGATATAACTTACAAGCACAAGGGCAAAAGCTTTCTGGTCTTAGCTATCTACAGCTTTCACTAATCCATTTAGAAGAGATACTTGAAGACAGACGCTATTTTTGAACAATTCTGCATCTGATGTCTAGTTCTATGGGTGGCTTGTACAGAAATGTATTGGGATACTTCATATCCTCAGAGCAGATATGGCTTGTAATCCTTCCCCTCAGTCTGTTCTATTTTGTTTAGTGGGCTTTAGTCATACTCTAAGGCTGAAACAGGGTATGTACATTAGTGTTCTAAATGTACATCAGCAATATGCTTTTGAAGTGAAGCTCCTAATTGTCCTCACCTACCATGCTTTGATTTATATCACAGAGTAACTGCAGACTACACAAACTGGATTAATTCCAGATGAAAATAAATTGAAAAATGTGTCCCAGGAGCCCATAGGATGTTTTTCAATCACTTACAAAGATTCAGTTCTGAGTGTGAGACCAGAGCAAGTCTGAAATTAACATGTCTTCCCCCCATCCACACATGTACAATGCAAACACTGAGTCCTCTATCAATTGTTTCACTATACAGATCTGCTCCAACTATACTGTTTTACTTGCTAATGTACTGTAGCCACAGTAAGCTGAATACCTTGATGAAAAGTGATCTTGAATCTAAAGGGCCAGACTTCATTATGCCTTCTAAATATATGATACATCATGAATTTCAGAACATTAAGAGCAACCACTGGAAAAGGTACCTTATTGTATAAACAGCTAACCACAGTTACCATGAGCAGCTTTGTGCAACTCAGTGAAATGACTACATGCACACGAGTATTTTTACAAATGTACTAAATATAAAAGGATGTAAAATGAGGTATATGCACTGAAAAAAAATAAAAATCAATGCCTGTGATGACATGAAGAATTTCAAGATATCAACTAAGGCTTCCCCTGCAAAATTTTCTTCTTCATACAGTCATAGAATCATTTAAGTTAGAAAAGACCTTTAAGATCATCTAGTCTGATCATAACCCTACTCTACTAAGTCCGCTGCTAAATCGTGTCCCTACATGGCTTTTAAACGCATTCAGGGAAGGTGATTCAACCACTTCCCAGAGCAGCCTGTTCCAGTGCCTGATAGTCCTTTCAGTGAAAAAAATTTTCCTGATGTCCAACGTTGGCATTCATATAGTTCTCCATAATTGTAGGAAGACATTTTGGCTATCGACATTGAAACACCCACCTGGAAAAGATCAAAATAAATCCTTAAAACATCTTTTGCCAAATATTTTGGATTTGACTTGGGAGATGAGATAGGGCAAGAAATGTTTTAGTTAATGTAAATTAGCATGCTAAATTAATAGCAAACTTGAAGACAACATATAAAAAGTTTTAAACAAAGAAAGATAATTCATTGGGTAATATTTTTTCAATACTGTTGCTAGAATTTACCTCAAATTTAGAAAACTGGCTGTATCTGTGACTGCTCTTCTACATCTTAATTTTTTTTTTGTTCATGACATAAGTACCACACAATGATATGTGGTTCTAACACTTTATTTCTTGAGTGCACCACCTCACAAGTTGTATTTACTTCTTTACTGGCCTGCACAGACCATTTGTCATGTCTTACCTGTTTGATAACATCAGAAAACTTGGAAAAAGTATATGATTCTTACTAGCATTCTTTCTGCATGGTTTAGTATTCTTAAGCAATTTACAATATGGTGAGAAGCCAAGGCTGACAGTTTTGAAATCTGAAGGTGATGGAGTGATTAAGAAATTATTAAGTCATGCTCATGCAAATATATTAATTATGCAAGCAGAGAATAATAATTAGTATTTTACAAATAATGTTGTCTTCCTTGACCAACATATTGTTTCCAACAACAAAGACAGACTTTTGTACTTTGTACCTTGTCTTTCTGTATACAGTTTGAAATAGATCTATATTTATTTTCTTTGAAATTAACTAGCCAACACATTTAAGCTTTTTCGAAGCTTGCATAAGTACCTAGAAGTACCAAACTTATTTGCTTCAGACCTGCATCAAATCCTGATGTGCACATGCGTAACTAATTTTTAAATACATTTACTCAGAGCATCTGAAGTAGTGGTTTCCTTAAGGAAAGCAAACTATACATAAGCTTGTAGGGTTATACTTTGCAGAAGAACCATGCCTGGGTTTGAAGATAAACACTTTTGAGAAAGTATGTGAAGTATGTGAAAACAGAATGTGTTACAGGGTTCGTGATATATGTTCAATAGCCAATGGTAGCACTTTTAAGGATGCGTGCTTGAGGCATGCAGCCAATCATATACTGACTGCCGCGTGTAGAGAAGCATGTTTTTGTATAAATGTCAGAATGATCCAAAAATAAAGTGTCGACTTATGCACATCGTATTGGTGTTGCGTTGTCTGGGCCTCGCATGAATCCCCACATTGCTAATAAAATAACCTCTGAATATTTAGACCTTGACTTATAATGCAAAAAAAAAAAAAAAGTGATAGATCACTTCCATCCATGCTTACACAAGTTTCTTATGTATCAGTGACAGAGTCTGCTCCTGATCATAAAGCATTCCAGTTACCATATAATAAAATAATATAATAAAATGATTCCAATGAAAGACACAATGTAGTTGTACTAAGATCTTTACAGTGATGTTACACACAAATTAGTAAAGAAATACTCAGTAATAGGGCCTACAACTGACATGTAAACATTTTGCAGCTGCGTTTCCTAGTGGCAACAAGAAGCCTAGCTGAGACAAGATGCAACATCCTCACTGGCTGGTAACAGTCTTGTCTGTGCCCTACAGGGATTGTCATCATACAACATGTCATCATACCAGCAGTTGCACTGATGGTCTGAAAAATGCTGCAGTAGAAAACAATAGTGCCTCCTAAACACTGAGTGTGGTACTAGGATTAAATAGCAGTCCTTAGATGCAGAAGAGGTCAGAAGATAATGTGTTGTTGAATCCACAGGACAAAGAAAAGACTTTCATTGAAAAATACATGTGAATAAAAGTACATTAACGAGATATGCTATAAATATTTTCTCATTACAAGAGATACCTTCGTTCAATTTCTGTAGACTTCTGAAAGAAAATTCTGTAGACTTCTGAAAGAAATATGTTGATTCTGAAATATGAGACTTCAATATACAGATATCAGTAGGGCAAACCAAGCATTATCTACGAGCTCTTAATAAAATTGTTGCTGATTTCTGAATGTGCTTAACTCCTAAAAACCCTGGAACTCTTTATATCAAAATGCCAATTATTAATTTGTTACCTACCAATTACTCACCAATTTTGCTGTGCTTGACAGTCATTTTTTGCAGCTGTAATTTCTAGTTCTAAGAATCTATTCTATTTGACTTCCAAAGGCTGCTTTTCTAGAATAAGATGAGCTGTACATGAGTTCTTCAAATCAAGACTTTATCTTTCCTTTAAATGATCTCCAACTACCCTAAAATATTTAAACTTCTTTGTGGGGACAAAGTTTAACCTTTTAAGCACTACTCTTCAGTTTGTTAATGCTGGGAATTTAGTTGCAGATAGTAACCTTCCACATTCCTTTATCCTTCTGAGTGTTTTGTAATTGTATCTATTAGAGATTTGGTTTGTGGCTATGTAACACATTGTGGTACTTAAATCTGTCACTTCATGTCTGTACTCTGTAGTGCACTTGAATTCTTTGATTATCAAGAAAAGAGATGCTTGAAACATTTCTTTTTTTGTAAACTTCAAGAGGGTTTATTTTTCATTGAAGTAAACTGTGCAAAAGTCTAGGAGACTGAAGAAAAGACATAATGTCTTCAAAAGAAATTAACAATTCAGCAGTAATATCGCTGTAAACCTTTTAATGTAAGAATATTCCTCTGTAACTGTGCTAACCACATCAGAAGTTTTAGCCAAACTAAAATGACTTCCATTTAGGTTTATCTCCATTTTTACACTTATGCCTTTTTGCTTCTCAAAATATCTACTTTCAATGAAACATATCTATGGAAAAATATTCATCCATGTGGTTTACATTTCTTTTCCTGGTAATTCATTTTTTAAACCAATTTGTTTCTTCATAATGGGTGTGTCTCTTCCTTAGATGTTCTGTAACTTACAAGTTCCTTATCTTACATTTTATTTTCACATATTTTTTTCCCTCTTTTTTACACCCCTCCCCATTTACTCTAATTATTTATTGATTTCAGTGTTAGGAAAAGACTTAACAGATCTCTAAAACCTTGTATTCCAATGCAAATATGACCAAATAACATTAAACATCTTTATATTTGCTGTCCTAACAATGAAAACGTAATAATCATACAGCTTTACAAAACTTCATCTCCTCAGAAGAAAAGCAAGAAACAGGAAATTATTTCAATGAAACTGTTTGCTGTTGACTAACAAATACATTCAAAGTTTTAAGAAAATTTCTTGTTCCGTAGTTGTGACTGCTAATTGTGCCTTCCTTATCTAAGTTACTTATTAGCTTGAAATGTCCATAACTAAAGAACTATAAAGAACCTCTTCAGATGCATGGTTTGGTGAATATTCCTGACTTATTAAAATGCAGACAAAAATATACACACTAATACAAGTACCAAGGGAATCTCAACAGAGACAATTTCTCAGCTATGGTTATATTCTTCAAAAATGCACAAGCCTGAAAGATCACAAAACAGCTGTTGTTGCTTCAGGGATGAAAAATAATTTCACTGTAATTATGCAAAAATACATTATAGGAAAAAGGAAGCATCATTATTGTCTTGAGAAATACATACTGGAATGACGTTGAAAGTAATAAGGCATAAATTCTCCAGAATGGGCAAGTGCCCCAGGTGCAAGCCTAATGCATAGGAAAGAACCTGTACAGTGCAGTTGAGTATGTGTATGTGTTTATGCATCTAAAGAACGCAGTAATTCACCTCTTCTGTCTTGTGGTTATTATGTATTGGACTGGGCTATACCATAAACACAATCTTGTTCCCACCCCTGACACACACAGGTGGAGAACTGGATCGCTCTATGCCAACTGCTCCAATGCAACATTGGGATTGCAGTCAACATAGGCACATGCATACTTTGTGAAGATGATGCTCACAGGCTCACAATTCCCACACTAATGTGGCTTTAACGCAATTATTCATATGGAAATCTTCAGCACTCATGTCCGTCAATTTGATGACTAATTTGCTAAACCACTCAGCAGGCAACCAAATTAATAGCTTTTTTCTTTGTTTCAATACAAACAGATCATGTAATCTTCAAACACTTTTGAACAATTTGATGGGTTATGACTTGGATATTTAGCAGGTAGAGTAGAACCAAAATTTTAGGGTTTTATTTTAGCATAGAATTACTGCAGATAAAATCAAAGTTATAGAACCACAGGGGAAATTTTCCATCTGCTCTCACTTGATACAAAGATTTTGGCAGCAGTATCTCATGATGAGTAGATATTAATGCTCAGACTGTAACAGATTCAATCATTTCATAGCATCAGCACCATATGATTTACTTAATAAAAAAATCAGTGGACTAGTGCAAGTCCAATGAAGACATCAAAATTACATTGATATAATTTGGCTGTAACTTTAAACTTAAGACATTTAGACCTAAAGGAAAAGTTGTCTTTCAGAACAGGAATACTTGCTGGTCTAAGGTTAAATGCTATTAAATTAAATAAAAATTAACTAAATACATTTAGATGCATTTAGTTTTCCTGAGTTTCAAGACAGACAATTCAGTTTCTCATTGGAGCAATATGAAATTATTTTCGTAGATCTTTTATGTTTTTTTCCAGACATAATTAAGTCAAAAGGGATTAAAAATTATTAAGTAACTAAAACAGTTAACATGAAGAAGAGTCCCATGTAGTGTAAAATTTGACATAAATAGTATCTCAGCTTCTGTATTCTCCAGTTTTTGCTTTCTTCCCCTCATCAACATCTTACAATGTTTCAATAACTTTGTCATTTTGGTAGGAATAAGTTTTTTAAGCTATGGTTTTATTTGGTGTTTGTTTGTTTTTCTCTAACGTGTCACATGAATTCTATAAAGATATAAATATGACCTCTTACAATGCAAGTGCATAGGTAGGTGTTGTGGTTTAAGGTTTGGGGAAGGGGAGGGACAGGTGGAGCGGCTATTCCACTCCCCTTCGTGCCACACTCTATAAAAGAACACAGGAAGTTCTGCTCGCCCCCTCCTCGCTGGAATGGTTGCTGGCTCCGGACAGCTCTGTGGCTGGCTACAACTCCACGTGGCTCGGGAGAAATCCAGTGGCATCCGAGGATCGGTGTTGTATATATTTGTATATATACCTTCCCTTGATACCTCTGTATGTTCCCTTCCTTTGATATCCCTTTTGTTNAGTCTCAGTACAAACAAATCTGCAAAAAATTGACCTGAATTGTAAACCAGTCTATAAGTAATTACTGTGGTGCACAGGAATCAACAAAGTCTATGTTATATGAGATCAATTCCTATTCCTTCCAATTAGTAAAGTACTTTCAAGTAAAAGAAAGCTACATTTTTGCTGCTTGGCAAAACAGTGAGATGTTGGGCTGTCTTCTGAATTAGAGTGACACAAAGCCTTATTAGCTTCTATCTGTCTGTGTTATTTTAGTACTCTCTGTGATTACTGCAATACCATACTCAATTAAAATTTTCATGCTACCAGAAGTAATGAAACAAGAAAAAATATTAGCCATTTTTTTTTCTTGAAAGAATAAAATAACTTCTTAAAACGGAGGCTTGCAGTAAACACAAGCTTTCATTTTAAAGTTATTTAGACATGCAAAAAAATGCCAGTCTGCTGAGTTCAGTTGGCAACATAAAAGCCATCACATACATAAAATAAAACAACATGGAAAAGTTTGAGTCACTAGGGTTTGTGTTCTTTTGCAGAGTGGTAACTACTCAAAATAATTAACCCAACCTTTTATTTCAGCTGTTTTATTATTCTCTTGTAGTTAAGGAGAGCACACTTGGGTGAACATGTTGCCATATCTACTTCTTCCTTTTATGTATTTGGATTCTCTATTCTCTCTGGTCTTTTTGCTTCCACTCAGGTATGTCTCCACACAATTCTGTTCTCTCTGTTCAAGTTTCTATTAGTTTTTATCTACTAAGAGAGGTGTTCCTTTGCTCTGTTAACTTGTTAAGACCATCATATCATCCTTGCTGCATGCAACAGCTATCCACAAGTATAATATATTAAATGTAAAGGATTATATAGCTATCTGGCTATTACAAGAAGTTTTTGGATTGATAAATTTTTCTTATTAGTGAAAGCTTGCTTGATTACTTATATACGTCCATAAACTTTATAAATAATATTAAACTTGCTCTAGAGAAAAATATACAATGACTGGTAAATTATGTGCTGCCAGACACAGATTCTGAATATTTTACTTCAGTGATTTTTGTTCAGGTTCTTATAGGAGAGCTACCTGTTCACTAGGAACTAAATGAAAACTACCTAATACATTCAGTATGAGGAGAAGAATCCAAACACAATTTAATTTTGTTGTTTCTGTTGTATTCTGAACTAGGTATGTAGTAAGTAATTCATATCATTGAGGCGTGGTAAAAAAAAACCGCAAAACTAAACCAAAATCAAAACCCACTAATGTTTTTGAAGGTCTTCAAAATCTTCTTTCCACTGCAGATGTTCCTTGAAGTTCCAAGACAGTTACTACAGAATTTAGTATTGCACAGATTGACTACAATCCAGTGACAATAGCACTACTTAGGTTTCTTCTAAACTTTTGTTCATTTATAATTAAATCTTATTTTATTAAATAATTTATTCTTACTGGAATGACTTTTTCATTGAAAAGAAATGCTGGTGCTTTTAGTTTTGGTGTGAGAAGGTTTTTGAAACGTCTTTTTGCTTGGCTCCTTTTGGTTCTGGAAAAAAAATAAGGCATGATGTCTTTGGAGATGCAGGATATAGGCAGCACAAATACTACAGGAAAATCTTCAACATAAAGATAAAAATGCCAAGCAGAAGTAAATTTTTTACTTTTCCCTCTCAAGAAGACAAGTGATAATCACACATAAATTTAAATGGACAAGGTGATTTTTGGATCTGAATACTTTTGACAATAAAGGAAAAAGAAGAGCTCAATGTGATGACATAGGAGGAAATCAGCCACAGATTGTCTGGTTTCATCAACAATATGAAAATGGCTAGCAGTTTGGGAGATTTTTTGGCAGTTAAAATTAAAACAATGAGGAGGCATGCAAAAAACCAAGTTGTCTCCTGACCCATTGTCCAAGACAAAGGGTTACAGAATGGCAGATTTTTCTGAGTAGAGACTTGAAATCTTTCATTATATAAAAAGCTCTCAAGGCAATTGTTGTTATATTATTCTCTCTTTTATTATGCTAATCTCAACATCATTTTGATGTTGAACTAATTAATTTAATCTAGAGATACCATTTTCTTAGATTTTTTATATTATTAAAATTGTGGTTAGAAAATTTAAAAGAAATATTCTTTCAGTCACAATAGAAATGCAGATACTGGGACAAAATGTTTCAGTTTCTTCTTTTTATCAGTTGTTCTTTTTCCTCTGATATTGTGTAGTTTTGCAGGAAGGGAAATTGTCATAATAATTTAACAAGTTACACTTATTGCTAGTATTCAAATACAGAATATCATATTAGAAATATAGGATCTGTAGTTTTAGGCAAAAATGTTTCACCCAATTTACTTCTAGCCACACTCTTCTCTCAAACTGAGATATGATGCACAATCAATTACAAAACAGCAGCAGAACAGCTAAACATCTATAAAAGCTAAGTAAATTACATTAGAGAAATGTTATAAATTTTTTCCTTTTTTGTACCCTTTTCCATTTAGGGACACAATCATTAATTACCTTCAAAAGGTTGTCTTTGAGACATATTTTGACATAAAGATACATCCTTACATAAAGAGATGCCCTGAGAACGTTCCTTTTTTTTTCTTACTGTCTCTGGAGGAAATTGAACTTGTAATTAATCACCTTGTAACTAATGTTAAATAATACACATGTTTTAGTATCCTGGTTCACGAACTTCCCAACTTTGTTCACTTTTCTAGCTCTTATTTTCATGTAGGGTCTGCTGTAATGAACCTACATGCAGCATACTGTTGAGTGTCTCACATATGTTTTCATAAACTTCAGTACAGTCTCAGAACCCTAATGCTCTTCAGTCCTTAACAGCACAAACAGTTTATTATTGTTTGTGGGCTAACCAGTAAGGGGTTATGTGATCTGCTAAAATGAATCAGAGTACACACAATTACCTGTTCTCTTTGCTTCCTCATTGTCTTGGTAGCCTTGGTCACAGAAAAATTTATAATTTAAAAAAAAAAAAAAATTTAAAATTCACTCACATCATTGGAGCTTTTTCAGCAGTAGATCTGAATAAATCTTCTTTGTCTTAAAAAATTTATTTTAAAGATTAATAGTTATTTTCTTGTCACTATCTCTCTCTCTCTTCCTCCCTTCATCAGTTGGTAACTTTTGTCTATATCAACCTTCAAGAACTCAGAAGCACTATGCAATTTTTAGGTACCCCAAGTTATGTATGCCCAAATTAAGTGGAAACATATGAAACAGACCCATTTTCAGAAAGCAATGATTAAATACACTTTGAAGTTAAGTCCTCTAAAAGAAAATCAACTAAGAGTCCAAATAATGGCATAATTTCAGACACTGGTTATCTCCCAAAATCCTGTCTAGTTACATCATTATATAACATATATTAATTTAAGAAATGGAATTGCATGTTGAAAATTATTTTAATTTATATATGTTGCTATATAAGATGAATTTTCAAATCTATACTTGATACTTCTAATAAAGAGATATTTAGAGAACCAAAAAATGAATAATTTTTTTTTTTTTTATCTGAAGCATCAAACTGAATTGCATTTAATTACCCTACAAATAAAAGTTCAATTTATTGAAAACGTTGTTGGACATTCAATATACTATTCACTTTTGAAGTTTTCTTTTCACTTCTTTGTAATTTTGGACAAGGACAGTCATCTACACTATTAATTTTAAAATAATGCAAGGAAAAACTATTTTATGTACAAGGTTTCCCTAATAAACAACTTAAGAAAATATGGAAGGTTATTACATGTCATAAGTTTTACTACAAACTTCAATCACTGATGACAGACCAGAACACGTTATTTCCTGATCATATTTTAAAATCAAATAAGACTTTTCATTATTAATTGGACTTCAATATCTTTTTTCCTCCACGCAATCTAATAAGACATTGACCTTGCTAACACTATTTTAAAGAAGTCTATGAGGAGGGGATATCCCATGCACAAACTTTGCTAGGGCAGAAAAAATATCTTTGTAATTGTTTTCAAGGCCAGCTGTTCTACGTATTAAGATCACAAGCTAGTGAAGAAGAAATCGCTTATGCATGTTTTGACCCCATTACTGATTTTAAGCTATAATATTCAGTATTTTTCCTTGTGGATTTTGAATACTGTTTCTTCTCTGAGGACTAGGCAATAGGGTCAATATTATAAACGGAATGTATACCTCTCACAAACTCTACCCCTTCCTTTTGAGAGCTGGATTACTGGAATCAATGCTGAATTTATAACAATTACACCCCTAAATATATGTAAATCCTGAGGCTTGCTTTCTTGTAATGTGTCTGTTTACTTGACTAACAAGACTTGGTTGTGTTTGGTGGGTGGCTACACTTCTTCTGCGCAGCTGGGTCTATCTTAATGTTTCCATTTTTTTCCACTGTTCTGTCTACTCCCACAACACACTGGCTACTGTCCAGTAATTGTCACCTTGGATGTAATCTGTGGGCCATTTTTTCCATTCAGCCACTTCTAGGAGCAAGTGATTAGCTCTGGCTTCTGCAAACTGTCTGCATTCTCCTGATGCACTCAGTTTAGCCACAAGAGAAAGGACACCACCATGTTGCTTTCCAAAGCACTTGTCCACTCTGGAGTTTGCATGAACCAACAATGAATGGGAGTATTTTTGGTCATCAGATGAGATTTCCTCAAAGAGTAGTGCTTCAGCTGCTCTGTTTGGGTCATGAGGCTTAGTTTGTTGTTCTTTTTCTGTTTTTTCACAGGGAATGATTTCATTGGTGCATTGCAGGTATTCTGAGGCACTTTGCATTGTTAGGGTCTTCTGAATCCAAGATCAGTACTGGGACTATGTTTCCACTCTGAGAGTGATGGATTTCAGGTGAATCACATGAAAGTAAACTGTGGTTTATATTACTCTGCTATGGGAAGGGAGAAGAGCACATTTGCCATGTTCATGGCATATAATTTTGCTTGTTTTGCTTCCAGTTGGTACTGCAGCTGGACCATGTCTGGGACAGCAGCAGTCAAAGGTGGGATTACTTAATTTCAGAATTTTAAAATCTATCCTCAGCCAGCACTCCTCATTTGACTTTCTTGTGGAACATATTGGACTATTGTAGGGTGAATGGCCACATATTACAGCCCCTTACTCCTTAAGACAATGCCTCTGCATTTGAATGGGAGTTCCAGCATCCCAACTGATTTCATACTGCTTTTAATTGTCAGGCTTTGTCTAATTGTCAATACAGATTGTTGCAGGACCTTCAAAAGACCTACCACATCTTGACATGGGCATGTGTTTCCACTGATTGTCATCAAGACTAATTTGTCTATGTATGACTACTACCTAGGTCATAAATTCCAGTGCTGACAACAGACATTCCTTCCATTTGGTTCAAGAGTAGTAGGGTGCACTGGACACCAGTGTGTATGAGGACTTCATACTTAGAGTCAAGTGTGCGGGGCAACCATACCTTACCTATTCAACTATCAAACTATCCTTTTTTAGGATTACATTTTGCATGCTTTGAATTTTTTTGACCCTTTGTTGAGTGGCATTATACACCTCTTTGTCATCCAGTAAGGCTTCACTCATTTAACAGATCACTTGAATGACTTCTTATACGATCAATCCAGGGCATTTTAACACTATCTCCTTATCACGAGTGGTTTTTTTTTACTAATTTCCTTCTTGTTTATTCTACAAGTGATTGACAGTCTGCAGCAGAATCAAAGCTGAGGCCATATACCACTTTTACTGTTCTTTCTGTCAGTAAGGCCATATCCTCTTTGAAGTCCTGCCATTGGCTCTAGTCCTGCTGTTTTGGTGGTCTTTGTGGGTACTGGGCCATTGTTTCCAACATCAGTGGATCCCACAGGCTTCCCTCACCCTAAGTTAGTCCCTCTATGGCATCATCCCCTCCCAGCATTCCTAAACGCTGCTTTTCAGTCTTGGTTATACACATCCCTGTGGATCCACCATTCTAGCAGTTCAGCAGTTGCATAATCACTTCTTCCCCCATTTATGATTTGTGCTCCACCCAAGTGGGTCTGCAGCAGCCACCTACTTGTCCTACCCTGCTCCCCCAGCTACACAGCTGGGCCAGTTCCTTCTGTGGGCCCATCTAGTTCAATCCTTCTCTTGTCCTTCTCTAATGACATTGATGGGGACTCTTTCCTTCTGCAGAGTGAGCAAGCCCCACTCATCCTTGGGGAAGAAAGGAAACCAGATGTCCCCATTCCTGTGCTACAGGTCCCAACAAGGAGCACCTGTTAAAATAAACCTCAGACATTGGGATTGCAGTCCTTTCCACCCATCAGTGCAGCTGTTACATTTTCAGCAAGCCAGCTCCACTGCTAGTCTCCCAGCATTTTTCTTCGCTTAGACCAGTATGAAGAAAAGGTAGGATGAAAATCTTACAACTGACCTAATCAAGGAAGGAAATATGAGCCTTGCAGTAGGCTTCACTTCTTCCTAACAGTTGAAGAAGCATTTCTTTATGAAAATGACACTTATGGGATTCTTTTTATTTCATCAGAATCTATGTGTGGATTACTGAAGCAGTGGTCATTACTGTAGAGGACCCACCGGTTAATGAAAACATTAACTTTTAGATCTCTGGATGGCTCTAGTGTCATAGTCCTGCTCAGCATAAACATTCATAGCTTAATTATTAATAAAATCATCAGTTTAGTGTCAAAAAAGAAAATGTTTTCCTTTACAGACAGTCCTGTTTCACTCTTGTCTCAGCCACACAATAGGCACATTGTGTATTTTTTTCAGTGATAAAGAATGTCAGCTCTGTCAAAGGGAAACTTGCATAAGGCTATCTTAAGGCAGATACCTCTGGAGTGTTGCTTTGCCTTTTGTCAGCTAGTAATTGCATAAACCGCTTTGGAAGAAATTGCCTCTGAGTAGAAACATAATACATAATCAGCTCAAATAATTACAACAAAAATGCTAACTTGCTGTTTTCACAACATGGATAATAGATTTGCTTAAGGGCATGGAATGCAAAATCAGTTTTGCATGTCTTCTTGTATTTCAGAATCATTAAAATGTGCAACAGCCTGAGTACAGAAATAAATGCCTCTGCTGCTGACTGGAGTGACAACTGGCATGCTGGGAATTCAGCTGTTTCAAAGTGTGGCAGAGCTATCTATCAGAGAGTAATGTGGATAATTTTTATGGTTTCTAGCTCTGTTGAAATATTTCCATTTTAAATTCAGGAGGCAGAACATGACAGCACAATATTGAAATTCAGAGAAATGAAAGAGGAAACATATACACTATCATTGGTTAAATTTATGTTGAACTTTAAGATATGAAATCAAGGAGTTTCCATTTTACAGCATCAGAGTAATATTATGCAATATAATGCATACCATTTAAGTTGTATTTCACAAACTAGAAGTGCTTCTATACTCCTAATAGTTTCTAAATTGTTCTTAAAGCTTGCATTGGTTTGATCCAGGATAGAGTTAATTTTTTTCAGAGTAGCTAATATGACACTATGTTTTGGATTTGTGCTGGAAACAGTCTTGATAACTCAGGGATATTTTAGTTATTACTGGGCAGTGCTTACACAGAGTCAAGGCTTTTTCTGCTCCTCACACCACCCCACCAGCAAGTAGGCTGGGGCACCCCGCACAAGGTACTGGGAGGGGACGCAGCCGGGACAGCAGACCGCACTGCCAAAATGGATATTTCATACCATATGACATCATGCTCAACATATAAAGCTGGGGAAATAAGAAGGAAGAGAAGGACATTTAGAGTAATGACGTTTGTCTTCCCAAGTAACCATTACGTGTGATAGAGCCCTGCTTTCCTGGACAAGGCTGAACACCTGCCTGTTGATGAGAAGTGGTGAATGAATTCCTTGTTTTGCTTTGCTTGCATGTGGAGCTTTTGCTTTACCTATTAAACTGTCTTCATCTCAACCCACAAGTTTTCTCACTTTCAGCCTTCCATTTCTCCCCATCATACTGGAGGGGGTGGGGTAGTAAGAGAGTGGCTGTGTGGGGCTTAGTTGCCTGATGGAGTTAAGCTATGACAAGGTTAGACTTCTACATCCATAATTAGTAAACCCACCTTCAAAAATATAGACACTTTGTACTGAAAAAAATCTGTTTTTCTGAAATTGTCACAATAAAATTTTCCTGAAAAAATTCAGGTTTTTTTTAGATGAACAGTAAATGCATCTATGCTACTAGCAAATTGGTGTCAGTTCAATATGTTGAATCTGGCCATTTTTAATATTCAATAGAAACAGGTCCAATATGCCAATTATCTACATACACATATAAATATTGATGCATTTGTATCATTGTGCATATATCTGCCTGCAATATCAATGAGTTTCCTGTTCTTATTAGCAGTTTATCAACATGCTCCCATGCTACTGCTAATAGCTGAGTAAACATCAATTAACATATACCAAGGCGAGTTTCCTTCCAGTTAAAGCTTAGCAAAATAGTTCAGTTTCAGTTTAGTTTCTTCTCAATATATATACACCTTCTTCCCTAGCCAAAAGAAACACTCACATTCCCAGACCTCTTTTCTCCCAGCTGCTAGATAATTCTTTTGCTACATAGCAGCTCTTCAGCTTGTTCCTCTGCTACTTTAGTTTCTTGGAAAACTAAAGCAAAACCATTGATGTTCTCCCCTTTCTTCAGTTATCTCTTTTTCCTTTCTTAGTATACTAAATACAGTACATTAGTGTATGCAACCCTGATATGACTAAGAGAGTTGTGCTGTCATGGGCCTCCACTAGCATCATGTAACACAGGAAAGTGTAACTTAGCAACCCAGAGAATAAAGCTAATGCCCACTTTGTTCAAAGATCCCCTCTTTTGAACTGGTCTTCCAAACATCAATGCTTCTCACAGGACAGAAAGAAATTCAGACTGCCTTCAGCAGAGTGCAACACCCTCTTCAGATATTGCATCAAAGCTTGTTTACTGCAGTAGCTGCATGTGTGCAACACATGTGTCCAAAATAGTCATTTGTCTATAAGCTCTTTTTGTCCTCTATATTTTTTTTTCAGCACAGCGAAAATTTTTTAACTTCTGCTAATTGACATAGTTCTATTTACTTAAATAGCTCAATGCCTCTAAACCAAGGATCTGACGCAGAGCAATTAGCTCAAATGTTTCTTATTACACATTGAATTGAAAGTGTAACCTCTCCAAAAAGTCCTGTAGATTCCTGCAAATTCCTTTACTTAATGAGACCAGACACTGGAAAAATCTACCTGTGCTCAGAAAATCAGGTGGCTTTGCACTGTGTATGGTACACAGAGGTCATCTTGTTCCTGTTTGGTACTTTAATATAAAACTTATTCTAGGCTAAATAGAGAGAGTTATTTGTCTAGATTACGATAGGAAAGACCGAAGAAAAGGGGACCCTAAACCAGTCATACAGCTGTACTGCATGCAAACCCCCATCAAATTCAAAAGTTTATTGATACACTTCCTTTACACTTCCAGTACCTTGAAACTGGACAGTCACTGGAAATCTCCCAGCACCCAGGTTTGTAAATATGCTTTGATTGCAAAATACTGTCTCACCAAGAAAGATTAACACTCTGAGAAGCTGATATGTACTGTATTTTGTGTCAGCAGTTAAGAAGATGCAGACAAGACAGAAACAATTTCTCAGTCTGCACCACGAGGGTTATGTAATGCAACTTAAATTTAAGGCTAAAAAGGAAAATAGACTAGCAAGTTTAAACTTTTAAAAGTCACACCCAATACATGACTTATGAGATTTACCATATGTATGTATTTTGAACAACTTATTATATATGAGAAATGCAAAGTCAGGCCAAGAATCACATTTGGACAAACAAGTTCAAGTATATTAATGAATTTTGTACACAAGCATAACATAATGTTAGTTCACCATGGCCTCATTGTAGTACTAAACCTTTTGCAAAACGATTTAGGTACTAGTATAGATAATTTAATCTAAAGTCATAGGTATGGTACATTGCAGTGAAGAGTTAGATTTGTCTCCATGCTGTAGTTGTGACTATAAAAGAAGATCAAACCTGGCAAATCCAGCAGTCTGGGATTTCTCAGAGTACATTTCACAGAGGCCTGTAAGAACTGACAGAAAGTGCTTACATGAACTGAAGAAAGCTTGATTGTTGAGTTTTCACTGCTGTAATTGGTACCTTGGTAATACGGAGTCTTTTGTGTATTTTAGGAGTACTTGGACTGATAATTGCAATGTAGCTATACTATAGCTGCAATGAATATTCAAACAAGCTTAAGGTAGGCAAGGATATAAATATTTGTACAATTGTCATTCTGAGTTCCAGGAAAGCAGCTACATTTTCTTATAGCTGAAATGTTAAAACAAAGCTCATTAAAACTTAAAATAAAATTGTAAGAACAATTTGCCAGGGTCCTAAGAACTAAACATTCCTGACAGAGAGACCACAAGGCCAAGACAGAAGCCACAAGAGGAGGAGATAAGGCCAAAGCAAAAATACTTTTTTCACACCTGTCTGCAGTAATTTCAGAAAGGGTTGGGGAGATTCTCATGGCAGAAACCTTTATCTAGACCTGACACAATAAATAGTCTTCCATCTTCCATTTTCTACCAGCAAGTGGTTTGATGAATCCCATATAATTTGCCATACCACAATTACTAATCTCTTCCACACAGTGTTCTACCCTCAGAGCTTATAGCTGCAGACTTTTATTTCACTTGGATAATTAGTCACTTGATTAAGGTCCTGTCTATGAATAGATACTTGTACTTAATATTTGTTACAGTTATGGATCATTTGTTTTCTTTTTCTTGTGATAGGATTTTAATAAACACATTTATTTGCTTCAAATATGGTCTATATAATAGGATAAGTATGATATTCTTCAGACTGATCCTTTTAACAGTGGCATTTAGATTAAAGTATTTGAAAATACGATTTTTAATGTTATATAGAAAGATCACACTTCCTTTTCCTAACAACAACACTGTATATTACTGCTTTACACAAATCTTCTGTCATTTACATTTTTTAGTTCCTAATTATCTGATATATTATTCTGTTAGGCTCTGGTTAGATTTTCCCTTTAAATAAGTAGTGGGTCTGTCTGAGCTGAGTTTCCCCAAACAGCACTCATGCTGCAGTGCTGGGACCCAGAGGCTGTTGATAACACACCCCTGTTATGACTATCAGGGCTCACACAGCACCAAAGGTACTGGGGGGACAAGATCTGGGAGGGGATACAACCCGGACAGCTGACCCGAGCTGACCAATAGGATATTCCATATCATATGACGTCAGCTCAACTATAAAGGGAGGGGGCAGGAGGAGGACGAGGGATATTCGTCGGGAAGACGCTCGTCCTCTAAGCAACTACTCTACGTTTTGGAGCCCTGATTCCTGGGACAGGCCCGACACCGCCTGTGGATGGGAAGTAGAGAGTAACATCTTTGTTTGCTTTTGCTTTCCATGCGTGGCCTTACTTTCTCTGCTGATTATTAAAACTGCTTTTTATCATAACCCACAGGCTTGGTTCTTTTTTCCATCTTATTCTCTCCCCACTTGCCTTGCTGATGGAGGTTTTGGGGGGAGTGATAGAAGAGCTAGGGGTGGGCATCTGGCGCCCAGCCAAGGTAAACCCACCACACAGTATTTCAATAACAGAATATTCTCTGTGTTCTGCAAAACCCCTATATGCTGTCTCCGTTTAAGGCTCAGGGCAACCCCCCACGGAGTAGAATTAGTTTCACCTCTCTTCCCCCTCCCCTCTTCCCTCCCAGGGGAGGAAGCAAGGCCTCACACAAAGTTGGAAAATTAAGATCACAACTTTTAACAGGGAGTAACAAAAGGGATATCAGAGGAAGGGAAATATACAGAGGTAACAAGGGAAGGGATATATACAAATATATACAACACCGATCCTTGGATGTTGCTGGATTTCTCCCGAGCCACGTGGAGTTGTAGCAGCCACAGAGCCGTCCGGAGCCAGCAGCAATCCCAGCGAGGAGGGGGCGAGCAGAACTTCCTGTGTCCTTTTATAGAGTGTGGCAGGAAGGGGAGTGGAATAGCCGCTCCACCTGTCCTTCCCCTTCCCCAAACCTTAAACCACAACAATGCTCACTGAATTTTGTGACAGAGAGAAGATGCCAATAAAGGGGAATGCAGGACAGCAGGAAAAAATGTTTCGGTATTCTTTTTACATGACTTGTTGATCATGATCCATATAACATTACTCCATTTGTGGTTGTATGTAGAAAAATAAATTGAAATTTACAAATACAATACTCTTAAAGAGTGTCTACAGTAACAGATTGGATATATTTCTCTTTATAGATTAAAGAAGGCTTTGGACAAACTTTTTATTTGCTATTCAAAATAAGCAGCAGTTTTTCCTCAGTGGAATTACATAAATTGTCTTCAGATTACATACTGTCAAACCATACTTAATTTTCTTTATCCTGAAAACCAAATAGCAAATGTGTTTCTGTTGATGGCTTTAAGACAATTTATGACTCAGAAACCTCAGAAATACTAAACCATTAGTAAAATAATAATAAGAGAAGAAAAACTATAATCTATTTAGAGGGGAAAAAGAAGACAAAAGCTGCTCTATATCTAATCTGAGTAGTTTTGAGAGACATGTTAATTATTTATGAAAAGAAAAACTTCAAAAGAAAAATGGAGGTAGCACTCTGAAACACAAATAGTTTCTGAGGTTTTGTAATCATAAGGTAGCTTAGTCCAATTCCCGTGTTTGTTTGCCAGAAGCTTCAATCAACTTTACCTAGAAAACTCCTTTTTTTCTGTTTTTCTTTCCCTGCCTAATAAAACAGTGAACAGCAAAGGACTGGAACATTAGACAAAACAATTTGAAATTTCTCTACCCTAAGACAAAAAATATAAGAATGTTTTATAAACTTCATGTTTCACACAGATTCCCTTGAAAAGCAACATATCAACACAAAATTTCATTTGCTGATTTTGAGTTAAGAACCAGGAAAGGAGTATATTCACATGAAAAATCTGAGTACAGTTCATCAGACATAGAGGAAGAAATATTAAATGCTTAAAATGTTGAGTCAGTGTCCATTAATACCAAATACACTGTTCTGTCTCCAAAGCTTACCTTTACTTCAAAATCTATTTTTCGATCTCAATACATTTGCTGAATTCCTATTTAGCTGGATATTGCTCTGGTATTTGAAGACTCACTTGTTCTTTCCTACATTGTTTGACTTAGTAAGAATATCCCAGAAAGCAACTCCTGGGAAAAAAAGGCAGACAAACACTTCTCACCTTGGAGGGCCAGCTGAATTAACTCCGGTACATATGGACATTTTATACTGGAGTATAACAATAATGATGCATTTTCTGAAACACCATGGACTTTGAAAAGTGTACTTATGGCATGCTTTTCAAAATCAAGTCTGCATTCTTCCCTTCAATTGTCTCAATGTGCCAAAAGTTGTTTGACAGAGAAGTGTTAGTTGACCTAACATAATCACACATCCATCTCTCAGTCTATTCCATACTTTTTGGGAAAATAAATGTCTCCTATCTTAAGGAAGAGGAGAATGCTCTATAGCAGTGGGATACTGTCAAGAAAACTAGAGATTATACCCTGTTTCTCTCCATACAGAACATAGTTTCAGTAATAAAAGTGCGTAAGAAATTTTAATGTACTGTAAAGTATTCAAGACTTGAAAAGAAAAAGAGGGCAGGAGAAGCTAAGAGAACCTCAAGGGGTCATTCAATTTATCCTTCTATCCCAAGAGACAATTGATTATTGCTACATCACTTCTATCAGATATTGACCATCTCTTCTAAAGGTCTTTAATGACAGAGAAATCCACAGCTTGCTTAGGCAATCTATTACATTTTTGCTATCTTTAGTAATAGAAAAATTTCTCTAGTGTCTAACTTGATATCCTGGCTGCAATTTAAGTCTATTTTTGCTTGCTTTATACTTCACAGAAAAAAAAAACCAAACCAACAAACAACAAACAAACAAACAAAAAAACAACAAGCAAGCAAAAAACCATTTTGCTTGGCAAAACTTTGCTAAGAAAGCCCAGATTAATTCAGTCTTCCCTTTCTCGTTCTGGAGATTCTCTCCATTTCAGTCACCATCTTTCTGAACTTTGCCACTAAACAGTGTGATATTACTCCAGGAGAAACTTTACTGCTGCTGAGTACAGCAGAAGGATGATGTTATAAACATTGCAGCCTATGCTTCTATTCATGCAACAAAATATGAGGCATACTATTTTTTAAGCATTATGGTGGTTTTGATTAATGTTTAGCTTATGATCACTTCTGAAACCTCAGAGACCTTTCTGCACAACTCCTACCTAGTCCTTCATTTCTTTTGTAGTCTGAATACAGTTGAACATTCCTACATTCACATTCTGTAGCTGTGCTAAATAAAGTAAGGAGTTTTTGTTTCTTTAACCCTTATCTCTGATTTTTTCAAGATTGTGTATTTCTAACCTTGTATTTCAGCCCATATGAACTGTCCCAAAGTCTGTCATCATCTGAAATTAAACCTGTACTCTATTCTATTGGTCAGATTATTTATGAAATCATCTATCATTACCAGACTATGAACTAATCCATAAATCTTTTAGTTTTTCTTAAACTCCAGTAAAACTTTCAATATAGTTTTCCAAGGAGCTCTCTACTTGCACTGTAGTTTTTCTCAAGACATTGTTTCCTTAAATTGCTTATGAAGTTGTTACCTGAATATTAACAGTGGTACTCAAGACAAGACTGGACATCCCTTACTTACAAGGCCAATTACAATGTCAAAAATTAGTTAAACTGTTTTAACAAAACCTGTTCCTGATACATCCATGGTGATTCTGTTGTTATCTTCCAAGTTCCTTTCAAATTCTTTGTTTTTTTTACTACTTTTCATTTTATGTCATCTGTTTTTTGTAATGTATAAAATTATAAACTCACATGAAACCTTAATCTAAGAAAGATACTTAGATGAAAGTACTTGCAGGAAAGCAAATAGAACACTTATGAAAATATGTAAAGTTTAAGATCTGTAGATTCCATAATTGTATCATTCTTCAGATTAGCTGTTGTAAGGGTTGGGTTTTTAAAAAATTATCTAGATGTTTGTTTTATTTGGACATTGTAACCATGCCTTCCAAATCTGAGCAAAAACTTCAATAGAAGTTTAATTTTTTGCAGCCATACAAATACTTTGTGAAATAATTTCTGCCAAGCTTCAATAGAAACAGCTTCTGAAATCATATGAATTTTCATTCCCATTTCCCAGTTCCTGAGCAATTTGCTCAATTAATTTGATAGGTAGGTTGATAAACCATAGTGAGACACAGAGAGCATATGTTTCTGTATGCATGGGTACATGAATAGGTATTCTGTTCATGAAAGAATTTCTGTATTTTTTAATATCTATTTACAAATTTAACTTGTTAAAATTCATACGTTCAGTATAAAGTAAGAGTTACCTGTCCAATACTTATTATATCTAATATCCAACCACATTTCTGTGATCTTATCTGTGTTTCCAGATGATATTCTGAAATTCTGAAAAATGAATTTCTATTTCATTGCAAAAATATCTTGTAATATGAATGAAACATAAACCTACATTTTGGATGTTCTTTCACTGTCATATTTCTGACACTGACTCACAGAAACCTTTGGCAAGGTGAATTATGACATTCTTTGGCTGTCATTGCATTCTTACACTTATTTGTATGCCATTCTTAGTATAGTATCCTCTAAGTCGTAGTTCATGTTCTCTCTGGTATTTCATAGTAACAGTCTCCAGCTTGGTCAATGCAACTAGTCAATGCAACTTGGTCCACCTGTCCCTCCCCTTCCCCAAACCTTAAACCACAACAGTTATGTTCCAGTTAAGCACCATTATTTATAAATATTTCTTACAGATAAAAAATTAATGAAACTTTTTTAGTTGGCAAAAACTGTAAGATGTCTCATATGTAGATGTTATATATTAATATAAATTTAGAATTGCCGCAACACTCAAATAAAAATAAATAAGAAATGCATATATTTTTTTTAGTTATCAGTAGGTGTTTCTGTTGAGTAAACTGGACACAAGCATTGCTGTGGAAAAAATAGCATCATATAAACACTTCTCTTTTTGTGAGATCAGTAACAGAAATATACAAATATGGATATAATTTTTCTCCTGCCAGTCATAAAAAAAAAATATATACAAATAGCGCTTGTCAAACTCACTTTTTTATAATCTAAAATGCTTGACTGCACAAAAGCAAACACCAAGGCTTTAGGATCAAACTCGACATCCAGTCAGCCTTTGGGCTGGCAAAAAGATAAGTGATTTTAAAAAGACCGGAACAGGAACCTATAGAGCAAGTATCTGAATCCTGTTTGCCAGTGGGCCAGAAGTCTCTGGAGATGCAACAGGATGTGAAACATCAACAATAGCCAGTGGCAGAAACAGAGATTAAGAGCACTCAAAATATATGAAAAAGACTTTATTTTAAGGCTACAGTTGCCCAAATTCCAACTTTGTGCTCTTGGAAATGATCGTGCTTTTGATGTGTGCCTTTCCCATCTATTTCAGGAACATATCATTCTCCTACTCTCTCCTTTTAGACTTGTTTTACAGCTTCTGTGTCATTGGGGTGTACTTTCTTTTCAACCTTTTTGACATTTCTGAATTGTTCTTTAAAAGCAAATAGACCTGAGAAACAATTTCATTGTGGTTTTGACAATGACATTTACAGAGGTAAGATCAGTTTTATATCTGTCTTACAAAGAATCACGTAAAAGTTTGCCATTTCTTTCATAATTATGTTAGAGGTTCATGTGGAGAAAGCTACCTCTGACATCCTCACCATTTCATCTTTCTTTAAATATAAATGGTAGAAGACTACTTGCATTCTTGATTCCCACTGTACTACACTGCATATGACTGTGTTGGAAATGTATTTTTTTATTACTTCTTAATTATGATTCAGGTCATTCTGCAACAGTATTTTATCTTATTCATAATGTACTGTCTCACCAATCACCAGCAATCAAGCTACACCAGCAATTACTTCATATAATAGCTTAGATGACAGGTGATAATCCACCACTCTTGTATGGTCCTGTCAAGAAAAAAAGGATAGTTTTTCATTGCAAAACCAAAGAAGCTTCCAAGTAACATGGGTAACTAAATCACCAGTTTACTGACTTTGTCTGACGTGAAAGCACCAGTTATAAGTTCATCAGTCACTTCCACTCACAGATACCAAGTCAAGGGACCAAAATAAAGTAAAATTGGAAAGTGGTAGGAAGTAGAAAAACACAGGCCATTAAAAATGAACACCAGGTTTGACATAACCCATATATTAAGAGTCTTCTAAAGCCATACACTATAAATAAAAATGCATGTTTTGCATTGCATTTACAGAGCTTTTTCCTAATGTTAATAGAGTACAGACTTTGAACACTTCCATCCCTTTCTGTTAAGAGATTTCCTACTTCAGACCTGTCATCTCATAAACAGTATATTGTTTTATGTTGGACATGGAAGCAATAGTGGGGAAAAAAGAGTATTTGAGATTAAATTAGTTAAATTACTAAGGACCAGGAAAATTTGCTATTTCTCTAGAAATAGAAATAGAAAGCAATAGATTTCCATAATCTTGATAATTTCCCACATAGTAGCAAAAATGTGCCAGTAGGTTAGCAACTGACTAATGATAGACAATAGGTGTTATTATACAGTGTTTCCTTGGAAGGATAGCCTGTTTTTGCAATAGTTTTTTAACTCACAGCTGTAGTTACTTACCTCACATTTTATAATTTTGTTAATTTCACATACATTACAGGGAGAAAGCCTGTTCAACTATTTCTGAAATCATCTTAGTCCATTTATTTTCTTTGAGTAGGCTTTGATTTCTAAATCTGAAATGGCCTGTACAAGAAATCATAGACTAAAAATGTTCCTAGTGTTTATGTAACCATTAAAATTTCTACCATGTACACTAAATAGGCAGATTACAGAACACCTGCCCTGAAATACATATGAAAATTTTGTGTTAATAGGTTTCTTAGCTAAGTGGATGGCTTATAAATATTTTTTATAAGCTATACATATTTTTTTTAATTATTTTTTTTTTTTGTGCTATTGAAGACCAGTGCTCAAGAGGCAGGGGAAGCATTTGTTAGTGAGTGAGGGCTTTTCTTATCCTCTTCAGCATGTAGGCATATGGGTGATGTTAATACCTGTTGCTCTCCCTTAGAGGGGGAACTATGGTTGACAGCAGATGCCTTGGGAAAACTGTTACAATAAGGTAGACATCTAATGATGCTTTTCTAGATTAACCCTCCAGTCTCTGGAAACATTACATGGAAGCGTTTTTTTTTGTTCCAGAATCATTTGTATTTGAATCCCTGCTAGCTTTCACATACTTATTATCTTAGAGATGGTAAGTTCCACTTCTGAACTACTTGTTGCATGAAGAAATATCTTATTTTCTTTTAATATGACTCCTTCTATTTTAATTTATTTCCTCTCAGCTGGCAATTTGGAGAAGACAGTGAAAATCCATTTCCTATTTATCTTATCAATATTACTGATAAGTTTATAGATGTGTTCAGTAATATTTGTTTTCAAAGTTTTGCCTTGAAGTGTTTTTAGTCATTCTTCTCAGACATTTCATACATCTGACGACATTCACCACCCTTTTGTCTATGATCTGCTATTTCACCTGTAGCCGGTTCCTTAATGGGGAAGAGAAAAAATGGAGAATAAAACAAATGGCTTTATGAAAAATATTAAATGCATAGCATATTATATGAATTCACAAAAGCACTACAGTAAAATTGCAGGCATGAGTTGCAATTATTGAAATAAAATATTTTTTTCCTAAGAAATAAAAATAGTTAGTAGTATTTCATATTCTCAATATGAGCTTTTATTCTTAAGTGTAGCATTTACTCTAGAGTTCATGAGTGTCAAAATTACCTTTAGAGAAGTATATCAAACCACTTCCTCAAAGATTTTATATAATATCACCTCACACTTTCGTTTTCCTGTAATTTCTTAACTCTTATATGGCTGATGAATGTTAGAATATTGAATTGTGTTGGCTCTTAACAAACAGTTTTGCAGTGGTATGAAAATAATATCAGCCCTTACTATCATTATTGATCTTATTATTTTGATTTACCTATTTTATAGCTTACTAGATCAAAAGTAATTATAACCACAACTCTAAAACTTTAATTTTATTTTATTTTATTAACAGTCACTGTAGTTTAGTTAAAAAGAAAGCTGTATAGATATACTGAGTATCATTTGCTTATCTCACACAAGTTTCTCAGATTTTTTTGAAAATCTAAAGATCTGAAATACATTGAAGACCATCATTCTAACAACACATACTCTAATAACTGGTAGCAGGGCTGGGAAAAGCAACTAAGAATGTAAATGGAAAGACAGGTCTGTAACACTGACCTGTTCAGGATCTACTCTTCTAGAAAGGATGGGTTTGGGAAACAGGAATAGATTTTCATATTTTGAGCCAAACCTGGAGCCCATTGCTCTCACTACATAATAATTTCTTATTCAATAAAAACATCATTGGAAAAAGATATAACTTCAAGGCCAGCATGGATAAGTTATTCACTTTCCTTCCTTAAACGTGCAGTTGTTTCTAGTTAGTCTGTGTTCCCTGAGACAGGGTTACTACAGTAGTAAGCACCTTACAAGTTTGTACAAGTACCTTACTGTTACCTTGAAGTACCAGTAACCTACTACCTAGTACTTCCTGCTGAAAACAAGATTAGCACTTCTGTCCAAAGGTATAAGGTTAGGCTGCCACAAGGTGGATTAAGAGATCTTATTAAATGTGATCAGTATTGGACTTTGAGAGTCAGAAGATACTGTACATTGTTTAGTAAGCTAATTAAAAGCAGATAGCAAGGGACAATCCAAAGCTTATATACCATGGACAGCAACGGATATAGAAATCACTCATGCTGTGTTAATGGTGTTTGTTGAAGATAAGACACAGAAATCAAATCTTTTGATTCATAGATTCAGTGGTTGCCAGGAAAGGGCAGAAGTCCCCCCTCTGCTTCATTCATAACTAGTCAAATAAATAATATATGTTTATTTAATTTCCTCAGAAGAATTAGCTATTGATCATAGCTATAAGTAGGACATCAGGATAAATGTGATGAATTACATTATGCCATTCAGCAAGTTCTATATCTCACTGTATTATGCTTTACCTCATAGGTTTCAGAATCAGACCAAGACTATGGAGATGTTTCCCCGGTATCACGGAGATGTTGTCAGCAGAGATCATGTGGGCTTATGCCAGATTATTGATTTCTTGCCATTTCAGGAACTTAAGATGCTGTCAACTTTTTTGTCCTCCCCACTCTTAGCTTATTTTCCATTGTTTCCCCCTGCATCTCCTGAAAATGACTAATTTTAAAATACGTTTGTAACCACTACCTGGCTTGTCCACATACTGTTCTGCTGAACATCCGTGTTAAATTTTCAGGCAGGATTGAAGTTGTCAATTTTCCCTTAAAAAACGCTTCATTAAAGGGCAATGATGAAAGCTTTTCCAACAAGAGGAGAAATGGCTAATGGTAATTAAAAAAATGAAGTTTTGAGCTATGCAGAAACTGAAGGGAAAATGAAGGATGTAAAACACTTGGCATTATTACATAAGGGGAATTTGATGTGAACATAAAAAAACCAAGCAGGTGCTAAACTGGCAAGTAAAGTTGTATAGATAGATTCCATGGGGATGGATTTTATACTGATGGATTCAATAGAAAACCCAGGAGAATTAGATGGATATGAACGGGCAAAGACTCAGTGAAATAGTTTTCTTCAGGCCTCCCATCTTATAGCAAAACAAAAAGAAGATATAATGGCTGAACTTAAAGCAGGATACATTTGAATTCTGTTGGGTGTTAAAGTTCAAGCAGGGTCTAAGAGAGGGTGCTTTGTGTCAGGGCCTTGGGGAAGGAACATGTAGCAAATGAATTTAGTAGAATTGCTGTCCACTGTACAGTGAGGATTTCTTGGACTGCAGAGTATGACATTAGTCATCTAAAAAAAGAAGTTTGGAATGGCATCTCATTTCTGAAAGTCTCAAAAAAGGTACCCAGAAAGTTCTTTAGAGATAGGAGTGCGATGGACTCATGAGATCGTGTGATCTGTTCCACTGTGTACAAAGAAGAAAAGAGAACAACGATCAAAAGAAGTGAGTGTGTTATTGGTATGCTCTTCTTGGGAGGTTGAAACAGTGTGCTTCCCAGACTCAACTGTGTGTTACATATTCTCTTCCAGAGACTCCTACAATACAAAATAATTGTTTAGATACTAACAGGCTTAACTCCTACCTGGAAACTTGAGTTTCTATTCCAATAGACATATTCAAGTACTTCCCAGGCACTGAAGTTAGATTCTAAACATTTAGTCATTTTTGACAATGACACAAGTGATGAACGACATCATAATTTCATGTATGCCTGTTCCTCTTTCCTTCAGGCCACAAGCTTGTAAAAACCAAAGTTATAGCAGAACTTGATTTTTTCATAAATATAAACCTCTTTGGATCTATAAAATAAGGAAAGGAAAGAGAAATGATATTTTAATTGTCAAAACCAGTAACAATTATGTATTTGCAATGCAGTATAATATAAGTACTATGTCTGGCAGTGGGTCAGGAAAGAGGGAATAGAAAGAAAAATTCCAGGACTAGAGTAAAGAAGAGAGAGTAACCATGATCAAGGGCAGGAGAGAGAGAGAAAAAAAAAAAAGGAATATGACATGAGATTAAAGAGAATAGTTTTACAGAATAGCTGACTAGGAACTATATGTTTGGGGTTTTTATCTGGAAGGCCCTTGACCTTCAACATTTACAGGTAAAGTCAGTCAGTATTAAAGGTCAGAATGAGATGTTTTCATGAAGAGGGGATGATTAGCCTATGCTCACTCACCACATGGTTCATGCCTTTCAGAATAATCTGTGCTTCTCTTGACAAATATATGAATCTATAATAAATGAGCTAAAATAAGAAACCCTAAAGCCTTTTCCATTTCCTGTACTGCAGAAAACAAAAACATTAATGAAAAATGAAAGTGCTGTTGCACTAAATTAAAAAAAGACAAATTAATGACCTCTCAAATGTGAAAAAAAAAATGCATAAAGAAAAATATCTTTGCTCTCCAAATTCATATTATACACTGTGAGATTGAAAAGAAAACTAAATTTAAAGAAAAATGAAGATCTGGAGGCATGTTCTAAAGTTTTTTCTAATCTTCATAACAAATCTACTCTCATGTCAATTCCATGACTGTCAAGACTAAGATGAAACCAACCTTTCTGCTCCTATAATGCAGTTGTGACAGTACCATGCCTGTATTAATATAAACATTCTGATGATTTGCAGTTTTAAACGATATTGAGATAGTTTTCCTATGAACTCTATTCCTTTCTGCTTCACTGTTGTGGTTTAAGGTTTGGGGAAGGGGAGGGACAGGTGGAGTGGCTATTTCACTCCCCTTCCTGCCACACTCTATAAAAGGTCACAGGAAGTTCTCATCACCCCTTTCTCGCTGGGATTGCTGCTGGGACCGCACCTCTCTGTGGCTGCTGCAACTCCACGTGGCTCGGGAGGAATCCAGCAACATCCAAGGATCGGTGTTGTATATATTTGTATATATACCTTCCCTTGATACCTCTGTATATCTCCCTTCCTTCAATATCCCTTTTGTTGCTCCCTGTTAAAAGTTGTAATCTTGATTTCCAACTTTGTGTGAGCCTTTCTTCCTCCCCTGGGAGGGAAGAGGGGACAGGGAAGAGGGGTGAAACAAATTCTGCTCCATGGGGGATCGCCCTGAGCCTTAAACGGAGACATTCACAATGCTGATTTTTTTAAAAAGACAGTAAATTCTACAAACAGGTTTTTTTAATGTATCTAAATTATTTCAGCTTTTGCCATTTAAATAAATAATGGAAAGTGCACGGATTTGAACCAAATTTTAACTCCTTTCAATTGCTATTTAAAATAAACATATCTTTTTAGCACTGTTATGTTAATTTAGTAATTTTCATGTGCTCCAAATAATAGTCTCCTACAAGCAGACACGAACACAAACCTTGAATTGTTTTCTAAATACAGCATTGCCTTTCTAAGTAGAGGGCAAGTTCAACAATTCCTTGGGGAATTACTCTTTGAAGGGAAGGTGGCAGAAGCAGTGACGCAAAGAATGTTAAAAAGTGGCATAAAGTCACATGGAAAAAATACATAACTGCATATCTTAAACTTAGCAAAAGAAAAAGATTATGAAAAATGGTACTAGACATAAAAATGGGAAATGAGATTGAAGAAGGACTGTTCTGAGGAAAGATTCAAGCAGAATCCTGATAATGTAAAAGGTTAAGACATTTTTTAAATCATGCTATAAAAACAGAAGCTAGATGCTCAGGGTGGAAAAAAACCCTTACTTTGAATGTAGACTAATAACTTTGGAATTATTTTGCTGAGAAATTAAATGCTGTGTGTTATATTGTGCTATGTGCTATGAAAATAATCATTAAGTAGCTTTTAGACTATCCATATCCATTATGTAACACATACAGATGCATTTTTCACCTAGGATGAACAGCTTTCAATCAAGCTCTTCTCCACTCTCCTTAAAATAGATGTTAGAAGTGCATTACTATATAAATAAAAGGTTAGTGAGAACCAATGACTAGAAGTTTAAGGCTGTACCACCCCACTGAAGTACATATATGACATAGTTTAAACACAATTATCAACTCAGAATAGCTAAAAGCCAACTTCTAGACTCCATACATTTTTATTTCAAAATAGGGTTTAGTGTTATTAAATATCATCTTTTCAACCACCTCTCCATTTTTTCTTCCTTCCTGATAGTTGTATTGTAGACTGACATGGAAAAAAATCCTGTCCATTTAAGCAGAAGAAGAAGCAGAACTTGTAGCCTTAATTAGTGACAGTTCACATCAGCATACTATAAGAAAGTATTAATTTTCATGTATGTGCTGTTTATTACATCTCAGATGCATTTTAAGAATGACAAGGAAATCATTTTGTAAAGACAGCATCTGATAGGAGATATAGCAAGAATCATCACAGGTAAAACAAGGCTATCTTAGAGTCAAAGAACAAATTGCCAGTTAACAAATGCTTATGCTATAATGATAAAAAGTGCAAAGGGGTTCATGACTAACATATTTTATTATTTTATTTCTGATCACTCCTCTCTTGAATGAAGTTTCACAGTTTTAACTTTGAAAGAGGTATCTTCTCTACAGGTGGAGATATGGCAGACTATCTTAAATACATGATTTGATTAATTATGTATTTAAAATTTTTCAAGGTAAACAATTGTGGGGTTTTTTTAATTTTAAAGGAAGAGAGAAAACAGCCCTAGATTTCTATCTTTTTTCAGAATCCTACTGTCAGCCCTGACTGTATGACAGTTTCTATTTGTTTTCAAAACAATTCCAGCATTTGCTGGAAATAAAATTGCCTGACAATTGCTTATACCTGGGGGCCTACTCCACATTTGAAAGGTACAAAGAATTGTGAGCGTATTTTCTCCAGCTGCACCATTTAGGAAAGTGAACATATGGGGTTTGTTATTAAATAAAATTCACAGGTATTCTTGCTCTTTCTGGCACCACTTCTTATTTCTACCAATTCCCTTTTGAAGAAGCAAGTAGTTACGTGTTGTATAAACAGATCACGGACTTCAAAAATAAGAAGCGATTCAGAATAGACTAGAATTTGATGAGATGAGAACAGAAAAGAACACTTTAGAGCTTCTCTTGTTTAAAACTTTTTTCTCATTGAAAAATGTATCAACAGGGATGAAGCTTTAAAGAATGGCTAATATATACCTCTCATTTCTACTTCCATATTTGATAAATAATGATAAAAAAAATTATCATCTCTTTTCAGTCATCCCATGTAAGTCTTTAAGCACTTACAAATGCCATTTAATGGCAAGTCAAAGATTACTCTATGTATGTGGAATTGATTTTCCTTATTTAGCTTGTGACTTTGCTTGCTTTTAATATTTTTTTACCCCTTCATTTATAAGAGCAAAGCTGGGAATAGTTATTTTCCCTTGTTATTACTAAGAAAAGGTTAAGGAAGTTTTTTGTCCTGGTTGAAGTTTATCTCCAATGTAACTGACAATTAAATGAGATTTCTTTTTCTCTGTCCCAAAGAACTGGCTTTTTATCTAGGAGCATGGTGGGTTTTATGCATATTCATTTTTCTCAGAACCACTGGGGTCCACCCAGATCCTTTGTGCTCTGTTTCTTTCCAGTAATATAAATTGTCCTTTTGCCCCTTCAGAGCCTGGTTTGTGATTGTGTGGGGACTTTCCCCTGTGAACCCTCCCAGCTAATGAGCCTTGCTCTGGGCTCTAATATTCCCCCAGAATTGATGTTTTACTCATCCCCAAGCTACTGAGGAAACCTCTCAGGATCTTGCCAGTGGTGGTCTATGTTCCCTTCCCCTTTGGACCTGAGACTCCCATAACTGAGTCTAAAGTTTCCCACACTATGTCCCTCTCCCTGTTTCTTGTTGCTGCTCTGGCTCTGTTCTCTGAAACGGCCCATTGATGACCCGTGGTGATTAAATCACTAAGATTTGAAAGTGACTTCTTTCTATTATTCTCTCTATACAGTATAATATAGCTATTATTATACACAGAGAAAGTATATCTTCTAGATTTATTTATAAAAATATCAAAATCTTAGAAGTTCTATTATATACGAATAACTGTATGGTAAGTAGCTGTGTCTTCAAGAAAGAATGAAAATGGAAATGCACCTCCTTTGTTGACCAACTTCCAATTAACTTGTGGCTAATCTGATGTACTGGTAGCAAATAGAGCTGCTGTTTTTCACTTGCCCCATCCCTGGAAGTGTTCAAGGCCAGGCTTGATGGGGCTTTGAGCAACCTGGTCTAGTGGGAGAGAGGTGTCCCTGCCCACAGTAGGGGGGTTGAAACTTCTAGGTCCCTTCCAACCTTAACCATTCTATGATTCTATGATCTTAGCAGCTTTGCTCGATCTATGGGTTTTTCTGAGGGGAGAGGGAGGGGAAAGGGATGTCTCTCATCATTGTTTTGAGTAGCCTGACACTGGGAATTCTTCTGGCTCATGACTAATTTGCTACCCAAAAATGACAAAAATAATGACCCATAATCATTACCCTAAAGAAAGATCCTGAACTGGAAAAGCTGACCACTCATATTAATGTCCTGTCAACAGAAAGCAATGATAATTGAAAAAAGGGAATGAAGATGCCACAGCAATAAACAAACCTGAACTTTTGAATAGTAAAGTAGTGACTGTGAGCTGGAAACTTGATTTTAGGCATAATTGATGAATGTAGCCCAAGAGGAGTGTACTTAGAAAAGAAATTATGAAAACTCATTTAAGTCAGTGAGGAGTGGATTATAAGAATCATGGTGGACAACATTTGTCTTACTTGTCTCTAGATTTGTTTGCTTTAGATAGAATTTGATATAATTCCTCTGGATGTGAGTGATTGTTTCTTTTCCAAGATGTGGTTAAGAAAGCGTAAGAGAAGAAAGTTTAGAGAAATCTCAGGGAGGGTCAACTAGAAGAAAGGATCCAGAAAATCAAAGAAAAATCAACTGGAAACCAGTGCAGAGTAGTTACTTTTGCACTTTGGATAGCTTGTATAAAGGTTGCAACTCAGTAATCCACTAAGACCATTGATGACCTGTTGGGGTATAATTGGCCTC
>VYZX01015767.1:15511-105243 GCA_013401335.1 Brachypteracias leptosomus
GTAATGCAATTAAAATGCAAATGTATAAGTGAGACCACGGGCTACTCTGACCATCCTATGGAAGTTTAAATTTTGGCTAATGCTCATGTGTGCACTGCTAGAATTTGGTCCCATCGGTGACATATTGAGCTCTACTTGTTACAGTGTCAGTGTCCTGAGGCCATGCCCATCTTTCCATCCTAAATTCGTCTTCTGTAATGAATGACTGTTTCTCATTTATTTTAACTAAAGTTTCCCTCTATGGTCACAGTCTATGAGCAACTTACATTCCATTACCCTTCAACAATTTGTTAATTTGTTAATAAAATCTGAATAAATTTCAATTGTTGTTTTTGTTGGACTAGTACAGAATAAATTGCTTAAAATATACTAGCTATTAATTTTGAATGTTAGTTAATTGCACCTTGGCCTTAATTTTATTACTGGTTCATAAAGTTAATGGACTATGTTCCTATCTTGGTTTGACTGCCTACAGAGACTGAGCATTAAATGTAAACTATGGGTTTAGGGTGAGATTCCTTGATAACAGAATGTTTTTTACTTCTATAAAGACACTATCCCCAAGGAAGCAGATTAGGGAGAAAATTGTTAGACATGAGAGAAATACTTCTGTTCATTTTTCCCCCCAGAGCAATCTTTGTGCTTGTGACCACTGTAAGACATTCATGTGTATGGTATTTCATGGTGTGAAATCTTTATTTCCTTCCGATTACCATTTCTTTTCTCATTGTAGCCTTTAAAAAGAATAATAATCAAAACCAATGAGAGTCAAACTACAGAATATGGGGCAAGCTGGCAGCACCCTGCCTTTCTACCAATTTCCTGACAAATGACATCTTGTGCTCCTGAGCCTTTATTTTTCAGACAAAGGCTGGGAGTACAGCAAGTGGCACAATGTGAGTCTATTCTCGTGTCAATTACGTTACAGAAAATGGAAAACAGTGGCACTGCAGCCCACGAGTGCCCTTGAAATGGTCAAGAGCTGTGAGCACAGGAGCAGCTCTGCTCAGCACAGCTGGTTCCAGTGCACACACCAGCTCCTGAAAACTGCTCTGCCTAGCTCCCTTATTTTCTTCCCACTGCGAGGGGATGTTATAGAGGGTTGTTTACTATAAACTTTAATAGAATTGAAAGCCAAAGTATATAGACACCTTGTATTGGAGATGGCCTGATGGCAAAAGTGCATGGTACGCCTTGTTCTTGGGATAGCTGAATATAGGCTTCTGCTTTCAGTGAAGAGTGTAACAAGGCTGAACTACAACAAATACCATAATTCTCCACCTAGAAAAAAATATATAAAATACAGACGAAGCAGGCAATTTAACTCACCCTTCTGACTTCAGTCTACTGTCACTTCTTTACAATAACAGGCTGCATAAGAATAAATGAAATTAACTTAGCATAAGCAATTTTTCACAGCTCATGTTTAAAAATTACACTGGTATCAATGGGTATGAAACTCTGGATGGCCCTTTCAGAAGTTAACCCTGTCTCAGTGACAAAGCAATTGTCATTTTCCTGGTTAGATGCCAAAATCGAGTCACTTAGTGAGCAATAGTCGGCTGAATTAACACTTGGGCTACTAGTGCCTGGAACTTACCATTTTATTGATGAAATAGTTTCTTAAGGATCACTAAAAAAGCAATTCTGATGTTGTTTCTGGCTTAACAAAAAGTTGGAGGGCAGATAGATTGTTCTCAAAAAAATTTCCAGCACAGATTCAAACCCCACCCTGAGTGTTTCCAAAGTGTTAGGCACTTCAATTCTGGAATTGTAGATCCATTAAAAGCAATTTTGGAATTACCTTCGCTAGAATCAAAATCTCCTCATCTTTCAAAGCTCAACCATCTTTAGCCTCAGCTTGATTCTTTTCCTCAAAGCTTTTTCTGCCTGCTGCACAAGATGAAAAGCTGTAAAAAGAAAAAGCATAAGGAGAGTGTGCAATAGATAACACACAGTTACACAGCAGTTGAGTTTGAAAGATATGCTCAGTCTTTTAATCTGTCTGCTTTCAGCATCATGAAAGATTATCCTCCACAATTTATCTAATGCTGACACTCCATGTTCATTAGAACAAACAGTGCTAATATCTTTGCTAAACTGATAGTGGGCAACTTCTGTTACATATACAAGTTTTCTATTGTATATAGAGGGGGTGGTGGGGGTGTGCCTGCCTCAGAAATGCTTATTCACACAAGAAATATTGAACCAGTCCAAAAAATTCCTATTGTCAAATTAAAGAAAATATTTTGAGCTGAACCCTAGTGCCACACAGGAGTTTTGCTGAATGCCACTCCTGCATAAACCTGTCGTGTCCTGAAGCAGTGCATAAATGCAATTAGAGAACTGTATACAGCCTTCTGGCTATGAAGAATGGATTTTAAGCATATGATTTCTGACCAGAAAGTTCTTTATTTATGGCAAAAAAAATCTTCTAAGTGAGAATTTTTTCCTTCTCTAATGGGGCATATTTGGTTGTGGTATTTTAAATAAGGGTCGTTGTGAAAGGAATACAATCAGTTGTAGTGTTTACAAGAAGTTAGACTTTTTTTTTTTCAAAACAAACTTGGAATTACAATATATAGGATGTGTTTATAAACTGCCAGCAACTCTTACAGGACAGAATACTTCATGGTAAATTCCTCTTTGTAATAACATTAGGCCAAATTCTCTGCTTGTATCAGGGAATTAAGGTTTCCTGAGAGCTTTGGCCCATCATAGATTGCAAAAAAGCTTACTGAAGTGTCTATGTTTATAAAAATGCTTTAAACCAGGGACTTTATTATACCAGTAAGGGTTTTGAAAATAAATTAATCTTCCTGATGGTCTAGCCTATTCTTCCTTTTTGAGGATATTCTCAGCAGTACTTACTGCTGTTTGAATATAAACTAGAGTTTTCTTAGGTCGTCAGAAATTCTGAATAGAGAAAGGGTGGAGGTCCCATTGGATGCAAAAATAGGTCTTTTCATGCAATCAGTTTTCAGTGTAGGTAGTTTCACTGCATGCTTCTCTAGTAGAGGAAAATGGAAGTAAATTGGTCTTTCAGAAATTAGGTCCAGATTCAGGCATTTCACTGTTTAGCTGAACTCAACGTTGAGATTTATATAACCAATACTGACTTAAGTTGAGACCTGTGCTGTATCTATTTGGAGAACTGGGATTTTTATTCCGCTTTCAGTTGTTTGTATCTCATAGTTTTCTCTCTTGAAAGTATCTATGTGACTTTAAAATTGTCCTAACTCAATTAATTGTAATAATGGTGAAATGGAACTATATGAAACAGAAAAAGGGGATCAGACAGCACTGTGTTTTTGGAGCACTTCATCCTGTTTCTAATATTGCATGCTTTCCTTTCTTTCCTTTCCAGCTGACGCTCAGGTGTCTGTTCTGCATTAGTCTGTATTACATCCTCTGAGGCATGGTGTTCCAAAGAACTCCTCCTGCTGTAGGTATTTAAGATCAAAGAACCCATCAAACATGCTAATAAACACCTTAAAGCTAGTTTAGTACCTAAGTACATTTCAGCAAGAGGAAAACATTACTCAGCTAACAACAATAGTTTTCATGTAGAATGTAATGCAAGACAGTTGATATATCTACAGCACAAATTAATTCACTTTATGAAGGGGACTGAGTTAAAGGACCTAAAAAGAATTGCACTATGCTGTTGTGGTGAGTATCCAAAATAGTCCTTTCAGGTAGTTTGTATTTGTAATTTGCCTTAGAATTTTAGCTGTAGAAAATGTTCCTCTTGCTTAATTACATTTAACGTAGTAAATTAATTGAGGCAAAATATAGCTGACCTATTCAATTCTAAAGTTAACTTTTCATAGAGCATCAAGGTACTAGTAATAAATCCAGACTATGCAATCTAACACATAATTAAGAGCTATAATGATATGAATAAATATATTGCTCACATGTATACCATAATGAAGGTATAGCACATTAGTGTTTGCCTCATTTCGTTTCTATTAACAACAATCTAAGCAACATTGCAAACACTACAACATCCTAAATGTTTCTGAAGAAGGATTGAGAAAAATTACACATAAAGTGTAATGGATAATCTGTGTGGGTAAAATGTTATCTGCAAGTGGAAAATGTCACTTCTTTCCGTTTGTAAATCTCCTCCCTTATGTCTTGCTCTCTGCTCCCCACATTTTGGTGTGCTGAGCTGGGCTGCACTGTTGAGTGCAGGAGGAAAGCAAAGGACAGTTTATGGGAGAATAGAATAGCATGTGATGACCCTATTTTGTCACTGTATACTTACTGTATGTTTGTCAAACACAGAGAAATAAAAGAACTTCGTAGCTCTTCCTGGATGATCATGCAGTAGCACCTGGAATTTGGTCTAGAGAAAGTGCTTTTCATGATGTGTAAGGAAGTGTGATCATCCCATCAAAACATGAGAGAATATTATTAATCTGTATTAAAAAGACTAATGGAGTACGATATCCTGCCAGCTGTGGTTTACAATTCTCCCTTCTTTCATTTGAATGATGAGGCAGGAAAACCCAATAATCAGCAAAAGGCATGGAAGTGATGGAGAAGGAAGTAATTTAAAAGTATGTTTTCATTTCTCAAATCTGAAGGACCTGAGGGACCAGTTCAATTCTTGGTTTAAACAAGAGCAGCCACCTGACATGTTGTAGCTCTCCTCAAAATACAAGTCAAAAAACGTCTGGGTTGTGGGAAAAGAAAGCACATGATTTATTCATTTTTTTTTCTTGCGTTTTGATCTTGCACGTGTAGGAGTTTACTAAGGCAGAGAATTTTCTTCCATGCCTTGTAGTAGACAAGTTACACAGGCACAAAGGTGTGATCCTGCATCTATGTCTGTGTTCAGAAGCAACAGTTTATACATATTTTGGTTATGGTACTTCACCATTTGTTACCATCTTCTATGTCGTTAAAATAATTGAGAGATTTCAGTGATTCTGGACCTTAGCTGTATGCTTTGCAATCCAACAAAAACAGCTTTCAGGAACAGCAGCCAGGATGGAATGTTGATATAGAAACTGTTTTCTACACAAAGTCATAACTCCACTCTTGAGCATATCTATGTATGCATTTTAAAGTGCACTGAACAAATATTCCAAAGGGAAAGGGCATTTTTTATTGCAGTTCTGGGGCAACACCCGAGTTACAAGATTGATTTTATTTGGTATTTATTCAGCTCTTCTGGATTAAGGATATCATTACTCTGCACTGCTGCATTATGCAAAGCCCTGGTATCCCATATAGTCTCTATCAAAATATACTTCAGTGTATAATTAAATGCTCAAAACAATCACATATCAAAAAGTTGATAAAGCGCATAAAAAGCCATTCATGTTCCAATATCCTTTTACAGGTCATCACAGCAGCTGTGTCTATAAAAACATCTACACCTGTGAATTCTCCAAGCTTGATTAGAAATACCTTCATACAAAGACCCCAGAATTACTGTTGGTAAGGGAAGCAAGTATCTTTGTGTTTCATTAAAAAATAAATAAATCACAGCTGAATGTTCCCTTTTCCAAATAAATTGAGCATCACATTAATGCTCAGAACTATCAAAATTTATTTCACTTTATTATTGCAACAGAACACCAAATTAAGATTTTTCAATAAATTATTTATTTTTCCTGTGTAATCCATGACTTTTATTATATTTCAAATGACTAAAATGTATGGCAGAAGACATTCATAAGCATTTTAAAAAGAGAATGTGTTTTACAGAAATATTGAAACAGGAGTAGGAGCTGATTAGACATGCCTGCTGCATCACCTCGGCATGAACTTGAACTCAAGGAATTTGAGGAGATGTAATGCTACTGACATTGTACACGGCGTTGTGGTAGCTCAGAAAATATAACTGTACACACCACTTAATTTCCCATTTGGTATCACAACTTTTTCTAATTAGTAAAAACAAGAACAGCAACACCTCCCCCCACCAAAAATAAACAAATCAACCACCCCTATGCCTATATAAATGTAAAGACATTTACCCTGAGCAAAATATTTTTCCCTGATGAATAACTAGTATAATCTGTTGCCTTTCATTTTAGTATTTTAAAATTTCACTCAAATCTGAGCTGCTGATATAAATCAGATCAAAAAGTAAACTTGTGTTTCTAATGGATTACTTGTGGAACAGAACATGCAGTAAAATGAATAATGGAGGAGAATTTTTGAAAATTGCAAACTGACCTTTGAAATGTCAGAATTTGGATGTTTCCTGTAATCAACATTCTGTGATAAATGAGAGCAGCAAATGTAAAGATCGTTGGTTCAAAGTGTGTGTAATCGAAGTCCAATGAGAGATCGATGGCCTTTTGGTGACCTTTCCTGAAAAGGTCAAATGACAATGTTTATAGGAAACTTTTCTTGTGCTTGGAGGATGATTTTAAATGGATTTATTGCATTTTGGTATTCTAGCTATGAGGAAAACTATGTCTATATATGTGAGTTCCGTATATTTGTATGCGTCTCTGTAATTTTCAGTTATTCACTCTTGTAGGTGTGTAAATTTTACACATAAAAATACATATGCACATACCTTCATGTTATGTGTATACATGTTATATGTATATAGATATAACCTATCTAGTTATTTTTGAGTTCTTAGGAAGACAACAGGAGGATCTAATACGAATTCATTGGGAAATTGTTTTTGTTCTCCCAACATTGACAACATACTGGAAATGAAAGCATCAACAGAAGCTTGTATCACATCATCAGGATCCACATGACACTTTGTGGGAAGCAAGAGTCTCACTTTCAGAGTAAGTCCATCGAAGCGTTTTGGTCCAAGTAACTGTTGGAGAATGTTCTTGTGCTTATATTATGCAAATTAGCACCAAAAACTCCACACTGATTCAAAATTGTAACTGAATGAGACACACAGTCATCACCAGGACATCAGCTTTTTGTCTGTCCTGCTGCTTAGTAGTTGAGTTGATGAAAATATACTCTTCTACTGATTATTTTTCTGAATGATTGATATGGTATTTTTTGGTGTAAAAAAAGTTCAGCTTTCAGCAAAGACCTGCACTCCCTGATTTTTTTATGTCCTTAAAAAATATATTGTTGAAGAATAGCTAATTTCCATGTTTCTGTAGAAAAGAATTGATTATAAGTTCTCACACTTCATTACAAAACCTTTATATGCTTGTAGCTTAAACACAATTGCTTTAAAAAATTCAATTATTACATCAGTCTTATCATAAATTACTGGGAAATCATGCAGACAATGAAAGCTTTGGCTGGACTGTTTTATAGTGTGTGAGAATTAAAATCAGGTACGCTAGTTGCAGGAAATTAACGTTTATTGAAATATATAAAGAAATTATCAAACTAACTTGTCAAATATTTGACTGTCCAAGGCATATGTTGTAGTTTGTAATTACATGCTGTTACAGTTTTGTAAGTTCAAAATGTCTTGTCCAAATTCCCAAATGCCAGTGAAAGCATTTGCCTTGTCTTATATAAAATGTTATTTTAGAAAGAAATGGGAAGAGTGGGGGATTCCACAGCATATGGATGCTTTATTAGTAAAGCTTGTTCTTTTATGTAGTACTAGCCACAAAAAGGTAATTTGTAAGGCATGTTATAGTACTCTAACTTTCATGTTGCCTCCAAAATGCTGCATGTTCAATGAAAACAGGCAGCCAAACACACAAGAGTGTTTATTGGCAGTTCAGCTCTTATTAGAAACCAGAGCATCCACACAGAAATACTCTCTGAAATTGCTTCTTACTGAGGAAGCTCAATGAGAATTTGCACTTTTGAACAACAGATAGTTGAACCACAGAGCATAAATCCCCAGGGACACACTTCCAGTAGTTTACTGTTGACAGAACTCTTTGCTTCTTTCATGGAAATTCAGATGTAGATCTGAGAGCCCAACTCAATTGTTCTCTTCTTTTGCATCATTAATGAATAAACATGGATAATAATAAAATTACTCCAATCATAGTAAACAGATGGCTCTGGTGACAAGTAACTTGCTCATATGCTCCTTGATCTATTGGTTCTGTGCTTGTTGTAAGAGTAATAATGGTGTGAGGAGGGAAAAAGAAGAGATTTAACAGTGTCAAATATCAGCTGTAACTGGACATAGAAATAAATCTGTAGAAAGGTAAGCAGTTTTTACCATGGCCCCTTTAAGAGTTTAAATGCAGTTTAAGTTAAATGAAAAAGACTACTGTCTTAGATGATATATTTCATTGATATGCAAGTATAGAATGCCAAATCATAGTGATAAAAAGGTGCTTTGATCTTTAAGTGGCCTGGTCTATTAATTTTTCTTTACAATATGCAGCGTTAACTATTTTTGGAACCATCCTAATCTTAAACGTGTCCATTATTATTTCATACCATCATTCTGCAATCTAAAGCTTGAGCTACAAGTTGTGATGTGCTGTGTCTTTATTTGCATTGCCAGATGACTTGACATTGCAGACAAATGGGAGTTAGGGTCTAATTTTTCCGACATGGATGACTGACACATCTTATATTAAATACAGTCAGCAGAAACAGGCCAGGAATATCCTATCTCATGATTATTATAACTTGTGATTAAAAGATGGGTTTTGTTAAGATAGCTTTGTCACAATCTTCCTTTGAAAGACAAACTAAATATCTTTAAATTTAGGCAATATACACAGCATGTCGAGCTGTTGTCTTTCAAAGTAGTGGAAGGAATTGCTTCCTTTCCTAATAGTTTAGCTCTTCACTATGAAATGAGCTTTTCAATAAATAAATCCTCTAGCAATAGCAGGGATGAGAATAGTAAATTAGAAGCGTAAAAGTCAGTGAATAGGCTAAGAATGCAACCATTTATTCACTCATTTTTATACTTCGGGTAAGTTGTCAGCACTGTGTACATATGCCTTTATTATACTGAGGAGATTTGCATTTTAATTCACTGCACATAGCAAACCTTTGCCAAAAATAACAAGTGTCACAACCTTGCATGCTCCAATCTATTGTTTAACCAAAAAGGTCTGAATGTATATTAAGACCTTAAACCTATCACAATGTTACGTACTTTAGTATTAACACAAGAGTTAATCTGAACAACTATACATAAGATGGCACATTGTGTGGGCATTAAATCCTTGGACTGATTTATCAGGTAAGAAGTAAATATTCAGAAGAGCAACTACGTTCTTCATGTGAGCCAATGTTTTGCCCCCATCTTGGCAAATCTTAGTTTGTTTCTTAATACCAAAGTAAACCAGGCACTTGGAGATGCAGTTACTGAATTTTGCTTTCATAATTTACTTTGCAAATGTACATTACATTTGCAGATAGTGAGCTCAAGCCCTGACTTGGCTTCAAAAATATCTGCCATGGTAAAATATTTGTCCTGCCAAACTCAAATTGGTCAGCTGTCAATGGAAAAGAATAGCTTGAAGTTGGGTAGTTTTTGGCTGGTACTTCTTTGTGATAAAATCAGTGCAAAGTTTACCTGAGGAGATGCTCCATCAGGATATATTTTGAAGTGGAAGCAAAGAATTCTAAGACTATTTATTCTAAGACTACTTATGAAGTGCTAATGCTACAAAGTAAATTTGAAATTCCTCAGGAAGTTGCCTCCTTTGATACATGACAAAACTTGATCTAACTTGTCAACTTTAATGTTTATCTCTTCTCTTGTCTTGCTTCAACCTCAATGAACTCATAAAGTTAAACTTTTTGTGATGCCCTACACAAAATCTTGTATTTGTGCTAGAATAAGCACCAGCTGCTTCATTAATTGTGTGAGACTGTCCTGGAGAAAGAATTTTGGTTCAATAAGATTACTATTGGGCTATCAGAAGCTGCCAATAAAGAGTGCAGCAGAAATATGCAAAATTATTTTGAAGTTGTCTTTTTAAGAAAGTGTATATGCCTTGAGTTAAGATCTCTCTCAGAGATTTATAGGCTCCAGACTTAGTATTAGCAAGTGTGTGTCTTGTGAAAATTAATCTACAGAAACAAACCCCACCCAGTTGGCTGTTATGGCAAGTGTATCTGCAATGTCATCAAATGCCACCATTTTGTCCTCCTGGAATGCCATTTTGTCCTCACTGTGTATGGCCAAAGATAGTTATGTTGGTAGCGTAAAAGTTATTTTTTGGGGAAGATGGTAAAGATCTGTAAACCAGTGTATTCCTTATGTTTTTGCAGTTTTACCTGATAAAGATGTGCCAGTAGAATCATAGAATCTTCAGGGTTGGAAGGGACCTTAAAGATCATCTAGTTCCAACCCCCCTGCCATGGGCAGGGACACCTCCCACTAGATCAGGTTACTCAGAGCCCCNCTTTTTTTTTTTACACTGACGACTCATGTTGAGCTTCTCATCCACGAGTACCCCCAAGTCCTTTTCTTCAGGGCTGCTCTCAAGCCAGTCACTGCCCAGCCTATATCGGTGCTTGGGATTGTCCCAATCCAGATGAAGGACCTTGCACTTGGTCTTGTTGAACTTCATGAGGTTGGCATGGGCCCATCTCTCCAGCCTGTCAAGGTCCCTCTGGTTGGCATCCCTTCCCTCCAGCATGTCGACCACACCACACAGCTTGGTGTCATCGGCAAACTTGCTGAGGGTGCCCTCAATGCCACTATCAAGAAGAAATGCTGTGGAAATTCATAATGGAAACTTTCTACTATCGAGATATTTTGAACTGCTGAAAACATGTAAGGCATTTAGAAAAGCCAGTTTCAAAAGAGAAAGGTAGCTTGAGGGTTTGATATTTTCAGTGGTACTTTAGATACTTGTATAAAAATAGTTTGTCATTATCATATTCCTTTCATCATTCCTTTCAAAATGCTGATGCTACCAACTTTCAGCTTTGTTGAAATAAACAATTCATGTTTCATACAATGCAGTTCTTGATGTAGAAAGTGTAGACATTTATAGATCTGCATTGGCTTGTGGTTTGAAAGGATATTTGAAAAAATGTATTCAAGAGATGCACTGAATTCTCTCAGGACAATTTCCCAAGTTTGACCCACAGAAAAATTTCACCAAATACTTCCTGGCTATTTTATGTTTTTACCTCTATAAGCACTAGACTTTTCTCAGCTTAGATGGGAAATATCAGCCTAATGTAATATATAATTTTTTCATTAGCACAGAACAGTTGAAGAAACTCTTGAACAACTTCTTACAGATAGGTTAGCACACATGATCGATGCAAAGGGAAAACCTCCAAGCACACCTATGCCACAAAAAGCTTTTGCTACTTCATAGCCATCTATTTTCAGCTCAAGTTAGTGTATATATATGTCTTTGCATGAGTCTTAGCATGAGTTCCTGTCCTGGAGGGTGAAAGGATTTTATTCAGGTGAAAGACAAAATGAACTTCTCTGAAAACTGTTAAAACCATGAGGCTTGTGCTTGGCTAAGAGAAAACAGCAACCCAACACTAACAAAGCCAATCCCAAAGAGCACACCCCTCTATAATCAGAGTTTAGCACAGGCAATATACTTTAGTGTGCAAGCAACTGCAGCTGTTTTTCAAAGTTTGAATCTCCATCCCTGAGCTACTGTTGTCCAAAGAGGCAATAAAAGTGACCTTCCCTGTCTTTTGCTTCTCATTATTGAAGGTGAAAGATGACAAAGCAAACCAAATGAGTGGCTAGAAATCATTCACTTGAGTCTGAGAGAACTATTTCATTTGACACTTTTAGGGGAATCTGATTCACAAAATGCAACTGCAGAGAACTGGGAAACATGAACAATGTTAGGTGATACTGTATAGTTTTAGGAAGGAAAAAGTAGGTTTGTATAAAACTTTTATCTTTTCTTGGATGTAGTCACATATTGCTGAGGTACGTGATGATGCAGGTTAGGCTGCTGCCAGTGGAAATCACAAGGATTAAGGCCTGAAGGCCTGTGGACTGCTGCAGTATGATCAGTGACTAGGGGATGGTGATAAAGTGCTGCAAATTACTCTGTGTGTGAGATTTATAATGGTTTTCTTCAAGTACTCAAAGTTCAGACCAGGCAGTTGAGTGCATGAAGCAGATGTTTGACTGCTCCTGTGATTGGAGACCAGTACGGTGATAAACAGTCTGACATAAAACCAGCAGCAGTGGATTCAACCAGGGTTCATGGCAGAGACATATACAAGTAACGTATTATATGTGGGATGAGCAATTTACTGAAGATTCAGAGCTCAAGTTCTGACACTAGATATCAATCACATGGGATTTGTATTGAGAGGTGTTTGCTTTCTGCCTGCAGATAAAAATCTCCTGGGCATGACTTGAGAGATTTGCATGTAAACCTGCCTAAGAGCCTAAATGTGAGTCAGGGGCTTTTCTTTTCTGCTTCATCATATTTTAAATTTATTTTTGTGTATACTTTGTAAAAAGTATATTTGTATATATTTATATATGCTTATGTACATAAAAGTTTATTTAAATATCAGCTTGGGTACCTAGGTAGCTACAGTGGTCTTTGTTGTACAAAACATAATGAGAATTTTTTTAAGTTAAATCTGCTGTTTCTCTAAATATTGTATCTCTAAGATGTATCATTTCAAAGCCTCAGTTATTCTTCTGAGATTCTAAAGTATTCAGATGATATAATGCATCATGCTTCGTGGACACTGAATCAGAATGCAAAGCAAAATAGTCTGCCTATATCCATGAAAAAATCTGATATCAGTATGCCAACAATTTGGTAGGACGAAATGGAATGTTTTTCTTCTGTTCAGGGCTATTTCTACTTAGAACTGATAAAGTATATTTTTCCATTCTACATTATTGCAACTCTTAAACTTTCTCCTAGAATCGTTGATTAAATTTTTTTTTTAAGTGCAGATGACATAATGCATTACTGGAATACATTTGACTGAAATAGTCAACTGTACTCAGAATTTTCTAGGATATATGAAATTCTGATAAGGGTTCAACCCAGAACCTGAAACACAATTGCACCCTCTCTACCCATTGAGCAATTCTAAATGTTGGAATTGTAGCAATGGGAACTTCTATTTGTGCTCATCGGAACACTGTGTGTGCAAACAAGGATCCACCTGCCCAGATCTCAGCATTGCATTGTTTGGCCTCAGAAACAGCATGGCATAGATTTTGTTAACAAGAGTTAAAATTAATTAAAATTAGTATTACTTAAATCAGTGAGAAAATGACCAAAGGAAAGAGAGTTACTATTTAGGTGAAAAATAGATGTATGGTCCAGACTTAATTAAGTGTTTCAGTTACTATCTGAAAAGAACTTTTTTGCAAAAAGCTATTTATAATCTTTTGGTAGGTGACCCAGCAATCAGGACAGAACTACAAAATATCAGTCACTAGAATAATGGGTTCATTGCTGAGCTCACCTCACAAGGAAAATAGAGTGGCGGTGGTTTTTTCCTCAAGCTTTTCTTTGCACAAAAGTAGACAATGAGAGAAAAGGATGCCAGATATGGGAGTAAACAGGGTTAAAATTGTTTTAGACTCTGAAAGAATAACTTCATATGCTAACATTAACCAGCTGGTGAAAATGGGATTAACAATGTCATCTATACCATCATTTATTTGCTGTTCATAATGTTTGTGAAAATTCAAATGAATAGCAACATTTTAATATTTAGTTTCTGGAATATTTTAAAGTATTTTTAAAACGAATTGCAACAATAGTAAAAAGTGTTAAAATTTGCAGAACTCAGACTAGGGTGGTTTGGGTTTTTTTACATTTTATCTTTTAGCTAGCTGACATTACTAGGACACACAAAAATTAAGGAATAAATTGTGTCTATATCTATCAAAGTGGAAGAGATTTGTGTATCCTTTTCCTTTGAAAGACTGCAGAAAAATTGCAAGAAACTTCACAAATTGTTGGTGGATACTGAATCTGAACAAAAAGTAAAAATCAGATGTTCAGCCTGTCTATATCCCTGTAATAAATCTGATATTAGCATGCTGAAATTTTTGGTAGGATTAAATTTGATTTTTTTTTTCCTTTTGTTCAGGGCTATTTCTGCTTAGACTTGACAAAATATTTTTTCATTATACATTATTGCAATTTTAAAATTTTCTGTTTGAATAATTGATTTTGTATTTTTTATTTCCATTTCAGCTGTGTACACATGAGAGCATCTGAAGCACAAGGCATACCCTTAGTGTATTCAGCTGTGGAAAACAGAAGCTATTACATTACTGGATTTGCTGTAAAGAACACTGACATCCATTCTGGAGCAAAGATAATAAAAGTTAAGTTATTTTAAACTGTAAAAGGTATGGTAGATTTCATTGACACAAAACCTAGTAATTAACATTGTTATATAATGATAATTAAAAAGCACTATAAAGAATAAGGTCTGATTAAAAGACTACCACCAAGGCTAACTGTACAAGAAAAATAAATGTCCTATGAGGGAAAGATACAGCATAAATGGAAAGAAGAGAATATTCCTTTACTTTATATAAACATGGAGGACACACGGCATAAGCAGAGCTTTCTGAAAGCCCAGGCAACTTGAAGCTATGCCACAGAGAAATCCAGGTGAGTGAGAAAATCCACTCACAGATCCGAGGTACTGGACTGAAAAGCTCTTCCACCTAGTTCAATATGATGGAATACTGTCCTGGTTTAGCTGGGACAGAATCATTGGTTTGCCTTGGTTTGCCTTGGTCTGCAGGACATCAGCAGTTTGGAGTCAGCCAGGGCAGCTGACCGGAGTTGGCCACAGGTGTATCCCACCCCATAAACCTCATGCTCAGTATAAAGGGGGAAGTTTGTTGAGGATAAGAGGAGTTTCCCTGCTTGGGGTCTCCTGATCTTCTTCCTGTTCCCAAAGGCTGCCTCCTGTTTACTGTGGCCACCATACATTTGCTGGGCTGAGTATAACTTTATTTACTTAATATTGGTAATAGTTTTGCTGTTCCATTAAATCTGTTTTCATTTCAATCCGTGAGTCTCCTTTCCTTTTCCTGATCCCTCTTCTTGGATAGAACAACTGCTGCAATTTAACCCTGGATATGAGCTAAATGTAGACAATTATGGAAGTCAAAAGCGTAGAAGACCATGTGGCTTATTTAATATGAAGATTTCTGTATCTTTTGTTGATCTTTCTCTCTAACACCTATTTTTCTAACTGTCTTGATTCCCCTGCAGTCTCTCACACATGATTAATATAACTTTCTTTGAGCTCTCCAACTTCTCTGCCACCTTCAGAGGTCTTTGAACTGAACCCTTCTAGGCATTTCTAAAGGACTTTAGCACTCCAAAGTCTTTTTTCTATCTTTATGTGAAGATATTTTATCTCACTTTTGTTGTTCTAATCTGGTCTATTATTCACAAAAAACCTTTATCTGCTCTTGTGCCCAAGAGGTGGCAGATGAATGTAACTTTTCTGCAGCCCTTACTTCCACCCACCCCTATTGTCTTTTCAAGTCCTTAAGGATCTTTTTTACTTAAATCTTGTTTAATGTATTGTGATTGTTATCTTCACTTCATCCCATTAATTGCTACCATATAACTTTATTGAATGTTATAGTCTGAAAATGAATCCTAGAAAAACATTGTGGGCTTGATCACAAACCTACTCTGTTAAATGTCCTCTTTCTGTTTGATTTTCAGTGGGTTTAGAATTAGGTGACCATTTACCTTTGAAATAACTTTTCAGCTGGAAAAAAAAAAATGCTAGGCTTCCAGAAAAAGTTATAATATTATTTTCTGGATCAGTCCTGAAGTTCTTTGTTCCAGCAAATCCCTGGAGGCTGGACAACTAAAGGAGCTTTGGATTAGCTGTCTGAAACTAATGGCATTAAATCAATTGCTACAAGAATATACTTAGGCTGAGCATTAATAATATGGGAGGCTGGATGGCAGAATGATGGAGCACTGGCCTGGGATTCGGGAGGTCTGGGCTGCATTCTTGGCTCAGCCAATAACTTGCTGGGCGACCTCAGGAAAGTCACTTTACTTAGTTTTGCCTTATTAAAAAGTTCAATGTGGAAAGTGCTTTGAACTCTTCTGATGTCAAGTGTTATATCAGCACCATATATATTGTAACCACGTAGGTGAAATCTATTAAATGTCAAGCAGAATGAAAGTGGTGAGTGCCTGTGGTTTAAGAACCTTTTATGGAAACTGCTTAGAACTCCTGTCAAATCTATATTTCTCTAACAACCTCATACAAGAAGCAGAAGGATCATGAAGATGCCCAAAGGGGGTTTTTTGTCTTACAAATAGCCCTTTATGCTTATAACAGTGGTTTAATAATGATATATTGTACAATATGAGATAAAAGTAGAAAGCTGTATCAAGTGGGATTCTGCAGGAGTTTATCCTGGTTATTGCAGTAGTCAACCTTTTCATTAGGGCACAAAATAAGATGCACCAGAAAGGAATAGAAAGCATACCAATGATGATGGAGAGTGTTGGCTTGCTCTTTTAGATAGCAATTTTATTGATAGGCACCACTGAGAAAGCTAATGTACTTCATACCTTTTTTTTTAATAGATGAGAATCCAACTTGCAGTAGGAACATCAGCTGCACGTCACCAGTGGCAAAGAGGCAGCATTTGGGCTTACAGCAGAGAAGAAATCAGCAGAGACAACTAAGCAAGGTTTGATCATTTTGAAATTGGCTGGATTTGGTCTGTCTTCACTGGGAAGGTAGGGACGAGGTGAATCAAATGGAGCCATTAAAGATCATCTTTGAGAAAGTGTGGAGGATTTATCAAGTCCCACACCCCTGAAAAGGGCAAACGCAATCCTTATATTTTAAAAAAAAGAAGTATCAGAGAAGTTAAAGACCAATCAGACTTCCCAGATAAAAATAATAAAGCAACAACCAAATAATTTGTATGGAAAAACCAAACCAAAAACAATCCATAGAAGTGTGAAACAGCAAAGATCTGTCAAAAGCTGCTGAGCTATCAAGCAGGATCCCCTGTACTCTGCTTGCAGCAGTACTCAATGGTTTCATTAGTAACTTAAGTGATGAAACAAAGGCTATGCTTAGTAAATATGCAGACAATACACTCTAGGTAGCTTTAGGTTTGTTGCAAAAAATAAGAAAACATTCAAATAACTCAATAATTTAGATAAAGGGAAAATAGTGCCGTTGAATAAGGACAGTTATGAGGTGCTGAACTTGTGCAATGATGGCCAGCTGTGCCTGTTCACAACAAGCTGGATGGTGGATCTGCAAGGGAAGACCTGGGGTCTTACTATAAGCATCACTAATGGAAGCACTGTCGAGCTGTTGCGCAAAATACAAGCACCCACTGGGTGCACAAGGAGAAACATGCCGTGCAGAAGAAGTGAAGGCACCCTGGTGAAACCCTATGCTCATTTTCAACACTACACTTCATGGAGGATGAGGCTGAAGAATGGCAAGTGTAAGGCAATGAGAATGACTGTACTAGTGAAGACTTAATGAACTAGTGTTATTTCCTCTGAAAAGAAGAGAAGGTGCTATGTGATAATTGCCTTCAAATTCAGAAGATGCTTCTGCAAAGACAGGGAGTAATTCTTCTCCGTATCCAAGTGAATGAGACATGAAGTAATGAGCTAAACCCAAAGCAACAGATTTAGATTAGACATTTAAAAAGTTTCCAACAGTACTGGTAGTTCAATGTGAGAATAGATTCAGTGCTCTCCTCAGACAGTCTCCATAATTGGGTATTTTTAAGAACATGTTAGACTAATGTCTGAGTGGTCGCTGTAGAGTTGACTTAATCCGCAACCCTATTTCTTTTTGGGGAGGGCAGACTAGAAATCAGAACAGCTACCTGGAATCTAGCATTTTGGGCTTTAATTCCACTAATTTATTTTTTTTTTCTGGTCCATGTTCTGTCTTCTACTTCTGTTGCTACTCCAGTGTAATTTTTATCCAGCTAGTCTATAATAGTTTCATAGAGGGGCAATGTAAATAAGTAGTGAGAAAAATATATTGTTTGTAAAGTACTTTATGAGCCTCAGCTGAAAGGCAGTATATAAGCATAAACATTATTATGGGAAATCAATGAATAAAGTAATAAACCAATTGAATAAAAACTTGAAACAAACTCCAAAAAGTGCTATACTCGGCACATAAACTCCATCAAATATATATATTAACTTTAAATAATAACAGCCCGTTTTCAGGACTTGGAGGTTTTTGTAAAAAACTAATTAAGTCTTTTCATTTTCCAAAGTTCAAACAATTAATCACAGACCTATGAAATCAAAAGTAAAGTTTACTTCTTATTACCTATTCATATTGCAATCCTAGCATTTGAGATGATTACGTGCTATATATAAACACCTACCTACTATGTAATCACTTAAAGTGCTGCCAGCAGCTCATGGGTGGTTCAAAACCAGCCCTGTATGCATGGCACAAAACATTAACAGCATTCCTCAGTGGGGCACGTTAAGAGAAAGTCTCATCTGCCCCTGACATGCATTTAACTTACTCGTTAGCGAAATGAAGAAAACTGATTGCAATGAACTATTTTTTTTTTTTTTTTTTGCATCAAATTGGGGATAATCTCACCCTCAGGATTTTGGGGTTTTGCCCTGGAAGACAAAAACACGTTTTGAAGATCAGCTGCAACTGATCAATCACACTTGAATCTCATGGCACTATTTTTGTTGGTTTTACTTAATCTTTTTTAAGATAACCTATTCCACTTCCCAGTAAATAAATTTGCATTTCCTATTTCTGAACTGGGAGTTGTTTCTCTGGTACATGTCCAGCACTCCTTAAATAGTTAAAAAAGCAATAAAGATGCAGAAGGGTTAACTGAAGTTTTGAGTTTTTTTAGTTGGAAAACTAATGAATACTTCAGGCAACAGGGTTTGAAAGAAAAAGTTAAAGGATCATAGCTTAAAACAAGCAAATTAATTAGAAAGAAGGCAGACCGACAGTCAACTTTTGTTTGTTCATTAATGTTTACAGGAGATATAAAAACACATAAGACAAATAAAAAGCTTGTGAACAGCCTGTTCCTTTCCTTTCATAGCCAGGTTATTCAAATTTGCACTTTGTCTAACAATAATCCCTACCATAACTGGAAACAGATCCAGATGCAGCAGCAACAACTTGAGGAGGACATCAGGAGGGCATCACAGAGGTAGTTTATGAAGTGAATTAATGAGAGTTAATAATGTATTCTACATTTACAAGTTCTTTCATCTAAGGCTCTTGGAGCAATTTATAAACATTGCTGTACTACTGCAACAGAAGAAATAGTTACTGCACAAAATCCTCGGGGATACCGAAGTCCTAGTGATGTGCTGTAGTAACTAGGCATCTAATGACCAGGTCACCTTAGAAAAGAAGGCTTCAGCACCTGAATTGTGACGAATTTATAAGCATTGAGGTGCTCCTGATGCCTCCCAGTTCTCTTTATGAAAGAAGGTACAAACACAGAAAGCCCAGTTCTGTTCTCTCACCCAAATGGGACCTCTTGTCCCCAACAAAGCTTGAAGCTGTGACATGCTAAATGTTAAAATAATCAGTAAAAAATGGAGATATCTTGTACCTGCACCATCTTACAGGATTTATATGGTCAGAATCAGGCCCAGAAATAGGATGTACAGGAAGTCATGCAATTGTGACAGAGAATCAAGACTATAACCACGCCTATGCTTTTACCACAAAACTGTTTTCCTGCAGTCACAGTTTAATAAAATCCAGCGTAGGGCTTGGAGAAAAACAACAAACAAATTAACTTTTAAGGATAAATGAAAAAGCCAAATACAAAGTTTGGTCTCTCTAGGCTTTTTCATACAGAGAAACAACATTACTTGGAATACTTGACCATATAAAAATCCAAAAAGATTGAAAAGAAATAATAATGCTTGCAACAGTATTGTAGAAGGAAGTGAAAAAAGGAGAAAAAGCCAGAATTATTTATTTTTGTTTCTAAGCTTAATTCTGATATAAATATATTAAAAAGCATATGAGAAAATGCATTATTTTGGTGGAGAGAGGGTCAGACAAACCATTTTTTAACTTTCTTTTGTTTTCTTGTTTCTTAGATACTTCCTGGAGGACTTTGAGAACTGTCAGACCTGTCATGAGATGGTCTTTTGCCCTCCTGCATGGGAAGAAACAGGTCAGTGGTACGTTCTTAAAAGAAAGTTTAAAGATTTTTCTTTTAAATGAAAATTATTCTATAAGCCTAATGGCTGCATCCTAAAACAAAGGCAATGCCCCTAGAAAATCCCAGGGGAGGGCAACCTGGGAAAGGAGAGGTCTGATATTTGGTGAAGGGAAAAAAGGAGTAAGTGAAAGGATGTGAAGCAAGGTTGTTTTACATGTATAGAAGCACTGACCAAACACAAACTAGTTCCAGAGCTTTCAGGACTAGGTTCAAGTATCACAGGCAAGCCAAGAGGGGCTGGTGGAGCAAAAGAGTGTGAAATATAACCAGTGGATGCAATTCACTCACAACACAAGTTCTGTAGCAGTTTAAATCGGTTTACTGGTGGACTCTTCAAATTTAAGCCTGGATCTTGTTGACATCTGGATCTTAGCAGTTAGGACTCCATATATGTTTTAGGACAACGAACAGATACATACTTTGCACATAAAATGGAGGATGGGAAGGTTATGACCTTAGATCTGAATGGTTGTTTCATCTCAAGTCCTAAACTACAACTGTTACATCTATCAGCTGAAAGGTGGGTTTCTTCAACATAGTATTACTTGGGGGAAGAAAAGGAGAATTGTCTCCTGAACAAAGCAGAATGATGATTCAAAGGGCTGTTTCCTGAGACTGTAACAGAGCCATGGACTCAATCACTACTTTTTAGTTAAAATTTCTCATCATCTCTCAATGAATGAACGCAATGAGTTGTGGCAGCACAGCTGGGTTCTCAGCTGATGGAAAAAGGCACAGGGTGTCCATCCTGTCTGAGGAAGCTTCCCAAAAGTCTGAGTTATGTAAAATGAAATATAGTAAGACTTCTTGGCAGTATTTGGTGTTGGGCACTGATGTAGAGTACAGTTTCTCAGAACTGATGGTTTTATGGTTTCAGATAGTTCACTGGGATGCAATTTGGCTGGTTCAACAGATCTTGGCTCAGGACTTGACTTTGTTACATTATGTTTGTACCAGTTCTTGCTTTTTGGCATTTAGCTGCAGTTTCTGCCCTCTCTCCGGTAAAGGATAGCAGGATATTGTGAAGATTTAAGTGGTAATAAATCAGCATCATTGTCTAGAAGCTTGAAAGTTGCTGACCACTGTCTCAAACAGACAGTCTCTTCAGGAGAGTGACTGGTTGTCAGACCTCTTCACATTTAGGCAGAAGACCAGGTTCAGGCTGTCATTTGTCTTGTAGATTAGAGCAGAGGTGACCCATGCACTGTTCAGGAAGAAACATGGGGCAAGAGCTTTGGGACTTCAGAATTTCCTGGTTTGTCTGGTTGTGAGTCTGAATACTTCATCCTGATTCTGATATAGGTGTGGGTAAATTTCTTTTATGATCCCCTGTAATAATCTATAAATGAGAGTAAAATCATCATGATCTGGCTCTGTTTTTACTGTCAGGTGAAAGAATCGGAATTAAATGTTTTAGCTAAGATCCTCTGTGGATTTGATTTATGCAGAGAACACAATCAGAATTGATTGAATATGACAGTGTTAATCTATTCTTCTGATGTTAGAGCCTAATCCAAGACGCATGATTATCTTTCAGTCAGCATCAATGAAAAATGGGGGAAGACACTATGATTTCTTAAACTAAGATGCTATTTATCTGCATGTTCCTTTTCAGGCAATAATGTCCAAGCTTAAAAAAACCCCAGCAGTCTGTGCTTAATATCTCTAAGTCAACTACTCCATCATCCCTCTGAGGAAAGACGGTTTTACAGTTAAATCAGAAAAGTTTTTATGAAGTATCAAACTTCCCTGTCAATACACTTTGCCTAGTGCTTGCTTTAATTCCCAACAGAGTAAAATAAGGTGTTCCTATTTGACATTTGGATCAGACTTATAGTGAATCATAGTATTACAGCACAGTCTTTTTTTAAAAAAAAATTTCTATAATTCCCAGTATCGTTGTAATGCTGATACAGCTCCATCTATCCTAGATGGATATACAAGTCCTCTGTCAGGACTCTGTACTTCTACGATGCTCTTGCTATTCTCCTGTTGCATCACATCCTCAAGCAGTTTTCTCAGTAAGAGCAGAAGAGGTGTGGAGAGCAGAAGAGCCACATGTTCTCCTCCTGCAAGGCAGAACTGAAAAGTAAAGTACCATTCGTGGGCTGGAGGGAACAAATAGGCTTTACTTTGTAGTTCATCCTTCAGGCTTCTTCCTTACCAGCACAACGGGAGAGCTCTCATTAGTACAGGGAGGAGAGGACAAGACAGGGGATCCTAAACTGACCAATGAGGTATCCCATCCCATACATGTCATATTCAGTATAAAGCTGAGGCATCATGCGGGTCAAGTCTCTTTTATGGCCAGCATCCAAGAGGTCTCTGTCCATTCTGCCTTTGATCCCAATCTGTGAGTTCCTGGATCCAGTTCCTGGATCCAGTTCCTGTCTGACACTGGGTCCAGCCTGGCCTATGGGGGAGTTTGATATTGGTTTTATATATATTTGTATATATTCCATTATTTTCCTTATTAATGTTATTGTGGCTGTTTCATTAAGGCTGTTTTAGGGGTTTTTCCAACGGTTAAGTCTCTTTCCCTTACTCCATTTCTTTTCCCCTTCTGGGAAGAGAGAAGGGTGATTAGAGAGCATTTGTCATTCATTTAGTGGCCAGCCCAGCCTTAATCCTTGACATGATCATATACTTTTTTTTTTTCTTTTGAGATTCACTCTAAGGCAATTAAAATCCTCCTGTTTTTTCACTTCAATGCATTTACCGGTAGATGGTGCCAGCAATTGCTCTATTCACAACGGTGCCATATGGTCCTGACATTTGAAAAAAGCAATGTTTTATGACAGCAGCAGGAATTACTTCTCTTTGTGAATCTATATTCTGTCAAAGAATTTACGTTAGGCCTGGCTGAAGTGCTGTCATTTTCATTTAAGCTAAAGGTCTTCTGCAGCAGTCAGCTCCACAAAGGGTCTCACCTCGTCAACAACAATTTCACACAAGTGTGAGATTAGCAGAGAAGCTGCTGAAACAAAAGATACTTGTTAAATACAGCAAGGGTCAACTACAGAAGGTTGATGCTAGATGCTTCAAAAACAAGGCTTCGAGGTGCAGGGAGGAAGTGCAAACTCTTATTAGGAGTGACTGCTGCCCGCGCTAACCCGTGTGCTCTGCAAACCAGGAGTTTGGCAGTGGTGCTCGGCAGCTCCCACACTGTTCTTCAGTAGAGGTGCAGCACAGAGGAGGGAGAGAGACTTAAATCACAGTTATAGGGCAGGAGATGATCGTCAAGCTTCCTATTAATAAATGGTACATTTGGGAATTGAGTTAAGAAGCCTGAAATCTCTCCCGTCAATCAATAAACTCAAAACTGTCTGAAAAAGGACCTTCCCGTGATGCGCTAGAAAAGTGCTCATCCAGGTCCTAACGTTGAATTCTCCTCAATTTTAAGGTCCTAAAAGGAACAAAGGAACCAAAGCCCATAGCCACTTTTTCACCAAAATAAGAGAGCCACGTTATTTCACCTATTGCTTGCGTAGGTGGAAGAAGGCAATATAATGTACTGCCTGGGGGGAACCTACAGGTCCACTTCTGAGAGCTGAGTACCCAACAAAGACAGGCTGCAGGGATGGGGAGAGGGAGAACTAAGGAGATGATGAGCTCAGATGGGCTTTTCTTTTAATAATAAAGTCTGATTTTTAAGAAGTAGACTATGTTCCCTAGCCTGGTGGTAGATTATTCTGGTGTACACTGAAGCAATGTCTAGGCACAGAAATTTCACAAAAATAGTAAAGGAACTGTGTCTGTGGAGACCTGAGCTTTGCAGAAAAAAATTTTATTACCATTTTACAGATGAAGTTTCAAAACTTAGATAAGGTGGAAAGCAAGTTTTCCTAGACCTCAGCTTTAGCACCTAAACCTAAATTATCCATTTTTCTTTTCCTGCTGTAAAATAACCAGAGCTCTGTTCTCTAATTAATCAGAGAATTTTCAACAACAATATCTGCATGAAAACCTGAAAATGTTTCTGCAGTTTCCTGGTTTGATTTTTCAAGCTGCAGAGCATTCAGCAGTTCTCTGGTGTTTCTGGGATTATTAGCTGCTCAGTGTTACATCAAACTACTTATTTACCTTTCTGAAGTGTGAGGTTAGGATCCTGGTTTTTAACACAAATTTTCACTTTGAAAATTGTGGTCAGTGACTGTATAGACTTTAAATTATCCTGACAAGAGAGTTCTCCTCTGGAGTTTTAATCCTGGCAAATTTTTAATTTCTCTTTCCTCCCTCCCAGGGAAATGATTCACTAAAGATCCAAAGCACTATAAAACTGTCAGATCAGGTGCATGATATGTATAACATAACGTGATGAAGGCAATCAGAAGTTGGGGGCTCATATCTGCAACACTTTTGACAGGTGCAACAGCAAATGTGGACGTTATGTTTTCCTGAAGGATTGGGGAGAAAGAAAATCATGTTTCCAGCACCTACCTGAAAGCCATATTATGAGCCTTTCATCTTAAATTAGCAGGTATTCTTATAGAGAATCAGGATACAGGCTTTGCACAGTTGATGATTATATGAATTTAGATTTTCTTCCAATCAAGTCTTAATTGTTTTGGAAATTCTTGTTCACCAAGTTGTTTGGGTAGGCAAAGGGGGAGGGTTTTTTATTTTTTTGGAGAGCTAGAAAAAGATCCTGTCTAAGGGTCATAATCAGCTCCTGTAATTCTAGATGTAGATACCACTGTACCCTTATACTTGTTTGGCTTCCTGCTGTTCTTAGAAATTTTAGATGAAACTCATACATAGAAAAATTATCACAAAGAAACCTGAAGAATAATATCCATCAGAATAATTACTTTAAAATTACCACTCAAGGAGTCTACGTACCAAGCTCCATATGGTCTCAATCTGCTGAGTAATTTCACTCATACAACCCAAACGTATCTTGTAGACAGCACGGGTGCAATCATGAAGATTCAAATGGAAAAGAAAGACACAGGTTAAGGCCTGATAAATGATGAAGCACAAAACCTATAGGGGAAAAAAACAGTAGGAAGTACTTCATGTAGCCTACTAAAGCCTAGTACTGTGGGCCCTTACTGAATCACCGTAAATTGAGGCTGGAAGAGACTTCTGGAGATCTTCTTGTCCAACCTTCCTGCTCAAGCAGGACCACCTAGAGCTGGCTGCCCAGGACTATGTCCAGATGGCTTTTGAGTATCTATGAGGATGGAGACTCCACAACAGTTACACTACAGTGCAACTTTCTGAGCCAAGTATCAATAATATACTGAAGAAACACTTTTTGTTGATACAGGAGCTGCTAAAAAAGTCTAGTTAGTAGAGTGCAAGGGCATGACCTGAGCAGAGCTCTCTGGCACAGTGACACAGCTGTGCCTTTGGGTATTCAAATTCCATTTGAAATGACTTTGAAAACTTGTCAGATAGTAATTGTTTTGAAGAATAAAATAAAATCACAACAATGCTCCTGATCTCCTTCAGGCAACAGAACATTTTGGCTTGTATCTCTGAGGGAAAATTGAAAAGTTTAAGAACTTAATTTTCAAACAAATAGTTTGAATTTTTCTTTTGGCAGTGATGCTAATATATGCACTGAGTGTATGCCAAGTATTCTGCATGTCAGAATATCATCACTAATCTGGGGAAAGAGGAATCTAGGGAGCTAGCTGTCATATGAAACTTCTCTGTATTTCAGCAGGGCTGGGTATGATACAGCAGGCCAAGGATGTCAGAGGCAATCCCAGTACGGGATTAATCATCTGTTTGGACCATTGGACCCAAACTCTTGGAAGAAGCAGCACCATCCATTCTGTGAAGTATGACTGACAAAAATTCGTGACCTTGGGAAAGATCTAAAGCTAGTTCCATAAAGGAGATGCCATTGCCATCACTAATTGCATGGCAGAGGCTGACCGAGGGTTAAGTAAAACTGAAGAACAGTTGTTGATCAGTGTTCAATGTTTAGCATTTGCTGAATTTGTTGTTTAGTGTCTCTGTTGGGTAGTTAGTGTCCAAAGTAGGATTTGTGAGCCAAAGGGAACACTTCCTGGTGCTTGATGCAGGGACTATAAGGAAATCAGGGAAAGTCCACTCGTACACTTAAAATCTCAGTTCAGGCACTGTCTTTTTGGAACCCAAGCAGGTTTTGCTAACCCACTGCATTTAATCTCAATATCTGCTCTGTCATTAAAGCATGTATCTTTTCTTTCTTCAGTACTGAAAATTACACTGTTCTCATGGAAACTGCCATTACTTCTGCAGAAGACTATATCTAGGCTTCTGAACCTTTATTAGTGGACATTAATGGCATTATATGATTCTAATGTAAAATAAACAGGAATGCTTGCAAAAAATCCATCTGCTTTCACAGACTTTTACTAGAGCTGGTACACAGAGAGCCTGGATTTGTGTGGCTGATGAGACATGTTTTACCTATGTTTTCTGAGGCAAACGTGCAATACAATTTTATTTCTGCCAGAACGTGTGTTATCAATTTATGGAAACTAAATGCAGAGTGAGCTCCAGAAAGGCATTTTTTTTTAATGGTTGTAATTCAGGCATCTAAAAATAATACATCCAGGTTCTTTCTATAGCCTATTGTTTGTTTATTTTCTTTTTAGTTCTTTCTTAAATGAGCTAGTAATTTTTCTCTGTGTTTGGTATGGCTACTATTTCACTATAACTTTGTGCATGAAAAAGTACTTGGAACTATCTGATCCAAATTTGTTTTTTATTCAATGCTTTTAATGCAATTAAATGCTTTTCTTCTTTGCAGTGAACATAGCAACTTGAGTTGACCTCATTTATTCTATTCAAAAATATAGGTACTTTAATTACACCACTGCCTTCCTCCTTTAGATCATTTTAAGACAATGTAGTTTCAGTTTGCATAGCACTGTTAATCTGAGTTTCCAGTTCATTAACATCCATACCACTTCACAGTGTTACAGGATGCTATTAGACAGCCAAGTTACCAGGACAGAATTCAGCAGGCAGATTTTCATTTCCATACCCCTAGAAATAGGGCTCTGAGTACCAGGCAGACATATTCCTCATTCTTTCAGACTCTGACTCTTTCATACTTGATACTTCATCTTTATTCCAGACACCAAATGGGCAGATGAGGAAAGTAATTGTAAACTCTTTTCATACAGGGCTTATCTTCCCTCCTTGATGTCTGCAGTTTATATCATACATCAGTTTGTGGTCATATTTGTACAATGTACAAAACAGCACTGAAAGAAAATAAAATTCTTGGCTTGGTTCAGAGCAGAGCTCAAGCGCATCTCTTAGGGTCACAAACTACAGCCACCCCCTCTATGACAGGACTGTCTTTTGCCCTTTCTGTGTTTCAGGAGGGGGTGCTATGTACCAGAGAGGGGTTCAGGAGGAGGGGCTGGGGTGTCTCCAGCTGACTTGTGCCCGGGCAGAGCACACAGGGTTACAGCTGAGGAGCACAGGGACTGCTTCACTCACCTGGCAGCTGAGCCCAGTCAGCAGCTGCTCCACTTTGCCTGGCGAATGCACTGAACTATTCATAGCAAGTTCATAATTTACTACAGAAGAGCCTAAGAGCCCTTCTTCCACCTAGTTCCTTCATCATCCTCATCCCAGAGTGTCTTTTAGCTACAATGCCTGGAAATTTAGACAAGTAGTTTCACATCTTGTAGGAGAAGAGATTGAAGATTTATAGTGTGAGCTATCAAATGATGAGAGAGGTGGTAGTGGCTCCTCCTCCTGCTAGTTTGTGAAATCAAATCCTACACTTCAGTCTCTGAGAGCAATCTGCTTTCTTCCAGATTGACCAAAATATTTTATATGCAAATAATCTTTTGCTTAAGGAAGGAAAATGGATCAAATATATTTCTTTCAGACGGAACCATTTAACTTTTGGTTCCATTTTTGAACTAACCTTGTGGTACTGAGGACAAAATATTAAGCAGTGCAGTAAAGAAGGTTACTCTGAAGTTACAATTCATGCCTGATACCCACGGATCGGTATCAAATACTGGTATGACAAATGAAGGGGTAGTGTCTGGGCACCTTTCTAGTGACTTTTTGGGCTGTTAATTCCACGTGCTGTGGGCAGGTAGGGATCTCCTAATGTGTAAGGATCTGGCTTTGTTCCTTGTCCCGTATTTTTAGGTGTATAATGAAATGAGAGATCTAACAAAAGAGTATGAGAATGTGTTTTGGAATATCAGAAAATACAGCCTCAGTAGCAAGCCCTTCTGGGGCTATTTATTTATGTATAGTTAAGGTCTGCATCCTGTATGTGTTATGTGGTGATTGGTTGTAGGGAAAAAATACATATTTATACATAATAAAGTAGTGCATAGTTTGTACAAGCAGATATGCTGGAAATTGAACTAGGAAAGGAAATATTTCTTTATTTTCAGTGGTGTGCTGGGAATATGTGATTTCCTAAATTATACCCAGGCACCTCTGATAGGAACATTATTAGATGTTTCATATAAAAATTCACTGGCTGTGCAAAAACCCAGTATGTATCACTACAGATGCAGCTGCAGTGAGCTTTTTTTTTTTTTTAAAGCAACATAGGTTTATGTTGCATTCTTTTCAATTTATTATCAGTTTTCAGTAGAAATAATAATAAACCTCCCATTGTTTTCTTTCATGTCACATCTCTTACCTTCCTCTTCCAGGCAAACAACCAAGCCAGTGGCATGGGAACAGAACTAAAAAAACCCCAACCAAATCAACCTCCTTTCTTGTAAGCTCACTAGTGAACTATGTATAATACCTTCAGCAGGTTTTGTAGAAGGAAAGTAGATTATATATTTGCCTGCAGATTTTTTTTTTCCTCAGACTGAATGTTTTGAGTTGCTTGGTTGTTTGTTTCTTTTTTTCATTTCAGACAAGTGAGCTTCAAAAAATGTTTTATTCCTATTCTTTTGCCCAGTATTGATTTAAGAGAAGAAAGGCCTGTTACAAAATAAATGTAAATAGCTGGAAAAAAAAGTATCCTGATATGCTGCCAAAGAACTAAGATGCATTATCGAGTGATAAATGCTAGAGGGTTTTTTTAATCTTTTTTTTCTGCCCCCCACCTCCGTCATCACAATTAACTACTTACAAAGCATGTCAGATTGACAGCCCTGGAGACAAAATGTAACACTGCACGGGCCAAACCAGTATTAGATTCCTGCCTGTTAAGATGCTTCAGTGAGGAACAGAAGTGATCGCTTTGGAAGGGTGTCATCTCAAATCATTAATCAGACCCACTCAGCCCATGACTTCCCTTCCAAGTTGTCCAACTAAGATACCTCCTTATCGGTTGCTACATCTGCTGCCACTGAAGGAAGTTTTGTAACATCAATGTATCTTTACTTACACCTGAGTGGAGGTAAAATCTTTTTTTTTAATATTTAATTTCTGTTCCTGCTTTTCGTTTTCCATCTGAACATATAGAACATAACAAATCAGAATATAATCATTACAAAAACACCTATGGCTGTCTACAGTTCTCTGGCTCCCTCTCTGAACACCACCGCAGGACAACAGAAAGATAAACCAAAATATTTTTAGATGTGGTATTTCTGTATCTTACCAGACTATAACGAAAAGATTACTTCTGACAAAGGTCGTTTAATCATACTTTATATTTGAGTGTGCCCATGTGCATATAATCTCTTTTCCCCAATATGATGGAAACCAGAACCATCAATTTAGTAAGCCTTTTTTTTCATTACACAAAAAAACACTAGTAGGATAATCCAGATTTAGTTCATATTCTGTAAAACTCCTAACAGCACGAATTCCTTTCTTTCTTTGGAGTGCACAGTTGCACTTGTAGTTATTACTAATTAAGTGTTTTGTTAGTATAGAGAAGCTCTTACAAATATCTCCCCTTTGCTGGCAGAGGCAGGTAAACTGGGTGTAAACTGGGATTCCCACACAGCAGTGTGTGCTTTGCCATCAAGAGAGGTCCCTCCTGGGTAAATGACTCTTCCTCCAGTGCCAAGAACTCTACCAGGCCCTGTCAGTGTCCCCCATACGCAGACCACCACAGGAAGAGATGTCTGTTGGTACCTTTTGCTGCTTCTGGAGTATTTGCATAGATTCTATTGCTCAGGTCAATGCAAACTTTCCTGCCATTATTATTATTATTTTTTAAATCTACTTAAACCCAGCCTTTTTTCCTTAGAAAATAACCATCTTTGTTCCACATATGTTTTTGCACAGCTATCACTGCTGCACTGGAGTAGATATGAAATAGTTTGTAAGTTCAGTAAAAAGCTATTTTAAAGTCAGCCCTGGCTCCACAAATGCTGTAAACATTCATTTTGATCAGATAAAAAAAAACCAGTTGCTTTTACTAAAAGCAGTGTCTGGAATGATTTTGTTTTGATTGTTCAACACTGTTGGTGTTGAAAATAGGTATGTCAGCATTCGAAAGATGGTCCCAAGGCACTCAGATTTTTTTAATAGCAAGCAAAATTCTCATTAACAGGCAATTTCAAAAGGCAATAGCATTCATTTTTTGGACTATTAAGCATATAGAGTGTTTATATTTCCAGCAAAGAATGAACTAATAGAAAATAAAATCCTGTCATGCACTAGTGCCACAACATTGCAACACAATGTATGTAAGGCTGATTACAATTCAGCCTTTCACCAGGATTATACGTGATCAAAGCTTCTGGAAGGAGAACTACATAACTTAAATGATTGAAAACAATTTTAATGTTTAAGTTTGTCTTCTCTCTTTTTCTTTCAGATCAAAGCTTGTTTCTTGTTAATGATGTGTTAAACTAGAAAAAACCCAACTGTGGGTCTATATACCTTCCTAATTACCGGCAGACACGTTCAGTGTCACATCCATTCACCACACAAGCTGACTCCATTTTTTTGCCTCAGGTGCGTGTTGCTGGTAGGATCTGCCTAAAAATATCTACCCTTTTGGATGTCTAAGCAACAGATCAGTGCCAGGTCACGGGAAGGCAGAAGGCTGCTCTTTGAAGGTAAGTCCCAGCAGGTAGGACAAGACGTGCCACTCTGCGACGGGTGGCTGTACTTCCACTGAGAAGGAAGGCTGGACGTGTCCACAGGGACTTGAATTTCCAGGCTCACCTTTTGCCAATCATAACTTCTCCTAGAGAGTTAAAATTCACTCTAGAAGGCCTGGTGCCTGCAGTAGGGATCCATCACTATCAGCACATCTCAAACTATTAAGCACTTCCCATAGGACTCTTTCAGATGTCAGCTTAATGATTTTAAATTACCAAAATGTCTTCTGAATTTTTATGTCCATGGGCACAATGCCGATGTCTAAAAAAATTCAGTACTTTTGAAAAAACTGTTAATGGGATAATGAGATAATTCTGAATCTTTTATTTCTTAATTGTTATTCGTTATCCAAAACAGAGATCAAGAGCAGACTTTTGGTTTTGATACAGAACTCGTGAAAACAATCTCACCCTCTTGCTTTTCCTAGGATCTAGTATAAATTTGGTATCACTGTAGCAATGTTCAGTATCCAGTAACTTTCTGGAAGGCCTGGTACACGATGTTGTTTAATGCTCTGAACAAACCCAAGAGCTTCATGGGGGTCAGAATATGCTACTTTCTGTGACAACTTTCACAATCACATTGATTCTTTTTTTTTCAACAAACTAAACTCACATTTTACTTGCTGCTGCTTTAACTCCTACCAAAGTCTGTAAAGCAGAAATTTCAACTCGTCTGTGCAGTCCTTGTCTCTTAGTTTATTATTTGCAGACCCAGGTGTGCAGAGGTTCTCTCAGACTTTGCAGGTGCAGTGCTAAGCTCTCGCTGCCCAGCAGCCCACCTTTCAGAGAGAACCTTGACAGGAGAAGGGTCACTGCTCCAACGTGCACTGTACTTAGAGCTTCACTGTGGAGAATTAATGTGGTGTGAGTTTAGTGCCTTTCCTCAATGTCACTGATCTCGCACAACTGGCAGATGTGGCTGAGGAAAGGCACAGAATCAAGCTCAGTAGGAAATCTGCTTGCAAGTGGTATTAATAGAAAAACCACAGAGAGGAACCATTTAAGTAACTTCACTTCCTTGAAGAGAGAGTACTGCTGTCAGGAAAAATTTCAAAAGCAAAATAAATGATGTTAGAGACATGAAAAAAATTGGGTGTCCTTTTCTCTCCTTTCTTCCCTCACCTTTTTAAAATTTATTTACCTCCAATTCCTCCTATTTAGCTAGCTTTTTTTTAATTTATTTACCTCCAATTCCTTTCACCATTTGGATGCAGGCAAATACAAAGTTCTTTGGCCATAATTTCCATTAATTGAGTTCTCTGCCCTTTTAGAAGTAGACTTTTTTTTTCCTCATAAGAAAATTATCTTTTGTTGGTGGCCTCCAAGTCTTCCTAAAAAGAAATTTATGCTACACACAGTTAACCAAAATTAAAGAAGAGGAGGACTTCTGTTTTAGAGCTGCTATCAAACACCCCATCTCAAAAATCTATCACATTCAGATTGTTTTAGTTGCCTATTAACAAGAAATGATGCTTCAACTTGTGAAGTGAAGGGACAAATTCTCTGAAATAACATTTTGGCTGATTTCAGAAGACACACAATTTGCACAGCACTTAATCCATGTATTGTCCTGGCTTCTAGATCTCTTTCTTTTGGAAATCATTATGGGAAGTGTTGAACTAGCAACTCTTGACATTGCTAAGTTGCAAAATACCTCCCCAGCACAGTCAGACTCTGATAAGCTTCCAGCCTCTTGATATGCATGTTAGAAATAGTAGACTTTGTCATATTCTCCTGTTTTTCATTTTGTGACACTGCCCTCCAGGCGACTTCTAACATCTGCTGGGAGGACATGAAATCCTTCTCCCACTGAAAGGGCAGCTTGCCACTTGCCAACATACCAGCTTTGGTCAGTGCAGTCAAGCATAGCTTGGACAATCAAAATCAGGGAGTCAACAAACTCTCGGTATGAGAAAAATGAGAGAATCAGACACAAATTAATGCTGCAATTACAAAATATATATAATAAATCCCCTAGCCCTTAGTGTTGTTGCAACACAGAATTTATAGCTAATCAAGCCATAAACCCCAAAGTAACATTAATCGGCCTGCCAGCCCTTGCAACATACACTTACTTTTAAAAAATGCATTTGAAATTGGCCTAATTTCTGTTTCTGAAGGCCCCCAAGATCCTGATTATGCTGTTCAGTTAATGCCTGTATAAACCAAACAATTTTTCTAGCTTAATACAGACCAGCACTGTTGAGCAGCCTTCTTTCATTTTTTTTGTACAATATCAATAAATCTCTAGATAAGAGTTCTGGTATCACTTCTTTTCACTTTCCTTCAACAATTTATGTTAGTGAGCTGATAAAACTCTTGTGAGGTTCATTCCTATTCAAAATTAGTAACAGTTCTAGGTTAATGATTGTTTGCTAGTCTAGAAACTAGTAATGTGGAAGAACATCCCAATTCTCTGTGTGCTTTTATCTACCACTTATATTGTTCTTTTTCTGTTTTGTCTCCACAGTTTGAAGATCTGCCTGAGAAATCCAGTAAGCCCAGTGCAGTTGTACTAATGACCTTCCTGAGAAGCACACAAATACCCTTTAGGACAGGTTTATGATTGAACCACTATGGAAATTTGGTCCTACTACTGCCAATAGCAAATCACACTCTGGAACTGGTCAGTGACCTTAATTTCATTAGAAGCTACTTATCCCTGGAAGTCCTCAGGGCCAGGTTGGATGGGACTTTGAGCAACCTGGAGGGGAGGCTGGACTGAATGACCTTTGAAGTTCCCTTCCAACCCAAACCATCCTGTGATTCTGTGATATTTCTGGTTTTAAGCAAATCTGAAAAAATATAAACCCTCAGGATCCATAAACTAACTATATATTTGGTTTTTTACCAATTACTAATTTTAAAAAATCTAATTACCATTAGTTCCTGTATGAACAGGATGGAAAGAAACTGAACATAGGAGGGAAAGGCTTTTTTAAAGGGAGATCAGCTCCCAGCAGCTCTGTCATAAATGCAAGATGTCCATGAACTTGAGAAACATCTCCATTTTCATTAAGCCCGTTTTCTCCTCCACACAAAACACTGTCTCCCCATCACATACCACAGACTACTGCTAGTCTGCTGTCTGTATTCCAGTCTCTCCTTTTGATTACTTGTTTTGGCTGGCCTTCAGTGCTTCTATTCACAAGCCACTCTTCACTCTTCAGCACACTATGATTTTTACAAGACTTTGTATTTCCTGGAGTTTATCAGAAGGCTGACAGATTGTTTGGCTATAGGTTTTTATGGCAAGGAAGGGTGTTACGCAAGCCACACTGGAAACCTGTTCCCTTATGGATGTTCCAGTTGAGAAATAGTCACAGACAATTAAAGATTTATTGGATGCAGGAGTTTTCAAATCAACCACCACAGCTTGGAATAAGCCAGTCTGGCCTGTCAAAAAGAGTGATGGGTCATGGAGAAAGACTGTAAATTTTAGGAAATTAAATAAGCACACCCCACCTCTTACGGCAACTGTACCAGATACTGTTACTTTAACAGAAAAAGTTCAGAAGCATTCTGGAACTTGCCATGCTATAATTGATTTAGCTAATGTGTTTTCACTATCCTGATTGCAGGGGAATATTGGGATCAATTTGCCTTTACATGGCAGGGTCGGCAGTCGACTTTTACCAGATTGCCTCAGGGATGGTTGCGCAGTCCAACCATTTGTCATCCTACAGTGACTGAGCACCTGGACAAGATAAAACTACCTCCTCCTAGGCAAATAATTCATTATATAGATGACATCTTGATTCAGGTAAGCAAAGAGGAAGAAGTGCAACAAATCCCTGAGTGGATCATATGAAACAGAAAGGCTGGAAAATTAATCCTACTAAAAATCAAGGACCGTCCCAAATGGTGAAATTTTTAGGAATTCAGTGGCATTACCCAAAGCTCAACAGAAAATTTTGAATTTTGCAGTACCACAGAATAAAACAGAGGTGCAGAGATTTATCAGAATGTTTGTCTTTTGGAGACAAAACATTAGCAGTGAGTGAGACTTTGACTTACTGAGAAATTGTTCTGGGGAACACTGTTCCTGGGCCACTCCAGAGGCTGCCGGGCTAGATCCCTATGCATTAGAATTGATCGGAATAAATCAAAACCAGATGAGAGTTATCAACACAGGGATAGCAATTCAAATTCCTCCAGGACACTTTGGTTTGATAACTGCTCGCTCAAGCCTGACCCTGAAGGGTGTTCTTGTCATGGGAGGAGTGATTGATGCAGATTATCAAGGAGAAATTAAAGTAATCCTTAAACAATGATAAACAAAATTTAGTTATTAAACCCCATGACAGAATAGCACAATTATTGATATTACCAGTTTAAAAAACAATTGTGAAAAAAGGAGATCCACCTCAAGTCACCACCATTTGCAGAGATAAAGGGTCTGAATAATGGAGCTAAAATATGGGTCCGAAGGTCAAATGTCCCTCCTGAACCAGCTGGAATAATAGCTACAGGGAAAGATAATACCATTATAATCATGAAACCTGGGCAAGAAAAATGGGAATATGGCCCTGCAATTAAGTGTTATTTGCAAGAATAACTAGATGCTATAGAATTTTGTTTTATAGATCCTGCATGACTAAATTTACCTATTTACCACAGTGGTCCAGCTGGGAGAGGATATTATCTATACGACTGGATATGATGACCAATGAGAGCACTGACTGACTTCCACAGTTGAAAGAAGACACTTTCACCATGAAACTACTATTGATATCACAAATTTTATATTATTGTAATCAGAACATGGGAAAATAGATTTTTAACTCTAGGAGCAGAGATAGCAAACTCATTTAACCTCAGCAGATGTTGGGTGAGTTAAAGTCTAGGAGGATCTGAGAACTGGCCTTGGCTGGCCTGACCAGTGCAACCCAAACTTGAGCGCAGTTCATAAAGGAATGGGATTCTGGACTGAGGATGATGGTCCCTGGCAACTTCACTTTCCTGAGAAAAACATTTACTACTTAATTGGGCAAAAGAAAAAGGAGCACAAGTGCGGAAAAGTGTTTGTGAATGGACCTTATCTCTTGGGTTTGACTGCTACGCCTGTCTAAGTCTAAGATTATTTTAACAGAAGAGATGGTATGAAGGTTGTGATTCATCTATAGGTCAAAGGACTGATTGAAGTGCTGAGGTCTGAACAATAGGCCCTAAACCAAAGTTGATCTATAGATGAACCTCGCAGCCAAACAATATATCTAATATGCATGGTATTGATAGCACATGCAATGTATTATTCATCTCCATTTTGCTATTTTAGTATGAATATATTTTGATGCCAACTTATAAAGCTTTGTTGTAATGCTTATTGTGTAACAGTAACCAGCAGAAGATCTTTATTTAGAGGCATGCTGCAAGGCTGAGGGACTAGACATCTGGCCTTGTTGAGAGGTATGTGGTCAAAACCCAAATAGATAAAGATACTCCCTTGGATTCCTCCTTGACGCCTGACCAGGCTTTGGGCAGAATCCAATAGGGAGGGTGACACCAGAAGTTCCCCGATTTGAAGTTTTGAAGGTTGTTTATTCAGCTGTATTAAAGCTGTATGAAAGTTGCAGCAACTTGGGATATCTCACCTACGAGTGGACACACTGTGTAGGACTTCCCAATTGCTGGGACAGGTTCTCCAGGTCCAGCTACCCGCTGCAACCGGGGCTCCCCAGAGACTATGGGTCTAGATGATGGCAACGTATTAATAGGGCAATTGCTGATGTATCTTTCTTAATCACTATAGTTAACTTTACGTAGTAATGATTAGGTGAACTACTCTGCTTATTCTTTCTGCTCCTTAAAACTAGAGCATAATAAGCTTATCTTTTACTTCATTTTTGTATTACCTTGAAATAGCCAGTAAAATAAGCCTACTCTTTTTACTGGTGCCCATGTCCTTTCTGTTGACCCTGTCAATTGGCAAAAGAGGTAAATAAAACCATCTGTTGTGGAAGCTGGATTTTTAAATTATATGCCCTGTTAACCACTGTTTTGCACATGGAGTTATTAATGTTTAAAGAAACAACTGTACACCTTTCTAAAAGGCATTCTGCTCTCCTGATTTTACATATTTCTGGGCCAGATATCAGATGTCTACAATAACCTTTATTCTTCTTACATTTACTTGTATCAGACCGATTTCAATCATTTCCCTTCCTGTCAACCTCTTGCCTTTCTTTCCCCTTCCTCCTTAACCTCTATTATAAATATTTTAAGACAAGTTTAGTTAATGAAACTGGCTAATATTTGAAAACACAAGTATGTTATACATGACCTCTGGAGGTCCCTTCCAATCCAAACCATTCTATGATTCTATGTTATACATAGCAATCAAAATATCCCAGATGAAAGAGCTCTCATCAGCCTCTAGTCCAATGCAAGCACCATCTTCTCTGTAGAGATGAGTGAGAAGCACTTAGAGGATGTAAAGAAAGTCATTCCATGGTAAGAATATATCTTAATTTTTTCCAGATCTTTCAGGAAGTGTTTACTAAAAACATTTTTCCCCATTGACAACTGAATTTGAGGACTCCATTTGTTTAGCTAAATTGTTGTTGAGTCAGCAAGTGATTAAATCACTATTTCCAGGACTATTATTCTGCTCCATGCACTACTTCAGTCATGAGAGTACTAGCCCTGGTTAGAAAAGTGAAGGATAAACAGAAATTTATGCCACAAATTATCACACAGAAAGAATAGTATGTGCTGTTTCATTAACCACTTTACCACTCACAGGGTCCATATGGGCTACTTTAATAGAGTCTAATATTTATCCTCTTCTTATTCTTAGGAGAACAGACTAGACACTGATGTCTCCTTAAGGAAACTGGGGCACCATCTGGATTCATGCCAGTTAAGGTTCTGCTCAGCTGGCTCTCTTTAAGCCCTACAAACGTTCAAGAGTTAAAAAAAAAAAGGTTGCAGCACTCTTCTGAATTTCTGCATCACGGCAAATATGCCACAAAACCAGCACAGTGACTCAGAAAAGAAAATGGATACATCACTTATTAAAACTTTACAAGGATGGGTTTACAGGGAACCAAATTTACTCTCTGCTGAATCAACTCTCTAAATACTATGAATACAGTTATAATGCAAAATAGAATAGTTGGAGTTTAGTAGGCTTGAAGTTGAAGGTTAGTAGGTTTAACAGTTTTGTTTTGCCTACATGACAGTAATCAACTTTTTGTTGTTTCTTTATATACCACAGTGGTCAAGATCTAAAGCTCCTAGATGAAATTGCACACAAAGAATAATTGTTAGGCAAATGTTAAACAGTTGGTAGCACTGATTATTGCTGTGTATCTACTGGTACTTGGAAATTGTGTAAAACACCATACAGGCCTGAATAGAGATTTTTCTAGAGAGAGGGTAGTTGTAAGAGCTTTTTAACCTCTTCGTTTCCTATTTTCTTGTCGTGGTGATGAAAACTTCCACCCTGAGAACATCTTTTGCTCTAGAATAGAGAAAGAAACGAGATCAGCAGCTGAATTCCTGTTTCTGCTTTGGATAGATATGTGAAAATCTTGAAAAACTTGGGGAAAGTATTCATGAAACCCACCTCACATTAAACGTTTAACCAGACACTGCTGACTCTCTTTTGCCAAGCTGCTGGACATTCACACCAGCAAATGAATCATCCCAGTAAACATTTACTTTCAGATTTGTGGAGCTCTGTTGGTTTTGGTTGAACTAGGCTTTGCTCTTCAGAATTTCTTACATTTAAAACCTGCACAAGAAAGAAGTCTGTTCCTCACTTCACAAACTGCATCAACTTACTTCAAGGCTTCTTGTCTCTCACCCTTCAGGCAAGACCTAGTTTTGCATAATTTACATGTTTTTACAATTCAAAAACATTCTGGATGATATTCCATCATGATGTTCAGATCTTTTGTTGTAAAGACAGTTTATTACTGCTTGACACAAACATCAACACGATCCCAGCACCACTAACTCACTTTGGAAAATGTGTTCCACAAAAACAGTCATTACTGTGAAAAATAAGAAATACTATGGGCATTAAGAGCGAGAAAACAGAGAGGGCAAGGATGAAGAATCAGAGAAAAAAATAAAGTTCCACTGTGCCTTATTTATTATTAGAAACATTTCAGTTCACATTAGGGATATTTAAAAGACTCAAAGCTCAAACAGAAAAACTCTGAAGTTAACATTAGCTATAAGGCTAATATAGCAGAATGTGTTGATTTAAAGAATAGCTGAAGATATAACTTCTGATTTTCATTTATCGTATCTTTATGTGATGCAACTTTACCTGTTTTTAAATATAATGCTTATTAAAAATGCAAGATGCATCATACATGAAACTTATACATATGTCCATATTCTAGCTGAAAGTTTTAACTTTGCTTTGTGGTCACACTAATACAGCAATAGGTATCTTGTTCCCGGCCTCCCACAAGATGGATCTGTTCTGTTCTTCCTCCCATATGTATTCACATCTGCCATAGTGGGAGGTAACCAGTTTAGAAATGGAGAAACAGAACCCTGGGCTACATTCTGGTCTCATTACATCACTCAGTAACAGAGTTACTAGCCCCCCACACTAAAAATCCATTGTAATTGCTATTTCTAATCTCCTCTCCCTCAATATGGATTTATTTTAGCTGAATAATCCACATTCTAACATAGTTTCTATATACACACACAGAGGGCAAATCTCCTGTAGCATTATGAGATACATAGAAATATTTGAAATATGTTTATTTTTAAAATATTGCCTTCTCTGTCTCCTGTTGAATATAAAGAATCCCATCTTTTATTTTCAAATTATAACTTTTTTTGCCTTAATCACTTTTTCTTACATAAATTTTCTGATACTGATCAATATCAAGAACATTATTACCGCTGTGCCCAAGTGCATTATCAATGATATCAATGTTAGCATCATTCCTCATACATCTCATCTCAGTATCTTGTTCCCCTTTTTGCTTTCACTGAGCAGAGTCCTTCACTGAACTATCCATGACAATTTTGTCCAATTTCAGAGTTGCTGCAGTTAAACAGGAATCCTTTTAAATCTTAAGGACTCTGAAAATTATAGCAGATAGACTGGACAGGCTGGTCATAAGTATCAGCTTCTTTGCTCCCCTTCAGTCTCTTTATTTCAGCCTTAATTGTAACTGGAATATTTGCACAAAATTAGTAAAATTGGAGAAGAGTAGTCATATAAAAAGAAAGAAATACTTCACCAGAAAATGCAAAAAAGAATGAACAAATAATTACGTCTGTAGATCCTTTATTATTAAAAATGAAAGGGAACTCAATGTGTCAGTCACCTTGTACAGAACCTGGATATTGACAGCAGCAGAACGATAGAAGCCTGAAATAGGGAACATACCAAAAAAGATTAATTCTCAGTGGAAAGGTGATTTTCTCCTAAGAACAACCTTTATACTTGCTGTGAAGTTAAAGAAGAGCACACAGCAGAAAATGATACCTGATAGCAACCACAACTTGGCTGCTCATAAAACTGTTAACTAAGCACACACAGTATTTGCAGCTCAGAAAAGTGCAACTTTCCATAAAAATGTCTATCTATGGGAAACTATGCATATTGAGATTCACAGAAATGCTTACTCACAGCAAAAATGTTCCGTGGCCAAATTAGATGCCTTTCGAGAGGCAGTAAAATATTACAAATTCAGTATTTTTACATACTCACTTTCAAGTTGAGTTTACATTGCACTTGCAATAATACCAACATTGACAGACCTCTACCATTAAGAAAACCAACTAGTATGTGAATACTGAAGTCCATTTTTTAAGTTTAAGTAGCCATTCACAACTGAATACTGAAGGACATCATCTTGTTGACCACTTTTCCCTCATAGAAGCTGTATCATTAAGTAGCTGTCAGTAACGCAAATGAAGAGGAATGGAGTTTTTTCCACAACTCATGTATAGAACTGGGCAGGATCAGGGTCTGTGGAGAATCCCAGAGGCTTTGAAAGATTCCTGGCACCCTCAAGGACCATATTATTTCTGTGAAAGACAAGAAAGGCCCAGGGGAAGGGGTAACTTTCCTTCATATCACCCCAATCCAGAACAACTTTAGAAGGCCTGATGTGCTTTGCAAGGCTGCTGGGCTGTTAGGCGAGCCCCAATTACACAGTCAACACCCTGGGGACACCTAAACTTGATGCTGAGATCCCTCAAGTCCTTCTAGCCCTTCCAGCAAGGTTCTCCCACTGATGTCTGAAAAGTCTTGAAAACCTATCAAACAATGATAAATAGTGTAAATAATTACTGATTGTAGAAACTTGGCTTAGATACAATGATTCTCTTTCAAATTCTAAACCTTGGGAGACAAGCTAAGAGTGAACTAACAAAAAACATCCTGTTTCAATGAAGGCCACAGGATCAGAATAGTACCAGCAGGAATCAGCCTCATGGCAGATAGTGAACCTGGGGGAAAGATAAAAGCAACAGCTGGAGATCACAACCACCAACTCCATTAGGGACCAAGAAGACTTATCTCCTCCCCACATCCTCAAGGAGCATGTGTGCTGGTTTAAATACAACTAACCATGATGAATGTAGTATTAATCACTAAACAATAAGTGTAAACTTGGGTAGGTTTTTGTTAATAAACTGTAGTTTGGCTACAGAGCCGAGCTAGCTTTGGGGAGCATCACCTAGCACCCAGCTTTGTGCAAATCTGTAATAATTAATTACCTCACCCCTGTGTGTGTTTTGGCTCTTTGCACACCAGGTGAAGACCCCAGATTTGGGCCACCACCACCACACCCCCTCGATCTTGCGCTGGGGGCTGGCTGTGCTCCCACCAGCTGCTCTCCATTAGCATTGCTAATGCTCAGGTGCTGCTGTAGCAAATCAGCCCAGGCCCCCAGCCTACAAAACCCTGCAATGCCCTCTCTTCAGTTGGCTTTGGTTCCTCCAGGAGTAGGTGTGGAGAGGACTCAAGTGCATGTCCTCTCTCTGAAGGAAGACCTGCTGCACAACCTGGAGAAAGGTATGACCTTTGCTAGGGTTGTTAACTTGGGGTTATGCCCTGTGTCACTGCTGGGGGGAGTGGAAAGGTTACCTGGGCAGCTTTGCAGGAGCTTTGCCTCGCCTGAATGGGTGTGTGGCTGCTTTGGGTTGCCTTGGGCTGTTTAGCCACACTGCTCGGGGCTGCGTTGCCTGTTCAGCTGCCTGTGCCTCTCTTACCACCATGGAGCTGGTCACAGGGGTAACCTCTAAATACATAAGCTCATAGCAGTTCAACAGCCGCAGGGATAAAGCCCCCGAGGGGTGTCTCCGCACCCCACAGCAGCCTACTCGCCTCAGGAGGTGGCCCTGGAGCTTGTGGGGCCGGGAGGGCGCGGCCTGAGCCGCCAGTTGCCGCTCGACTGCGCGCTCTCTGCCATTGGCCGCCGCGGCCATGGGTTGCTGGGCATATTAGGGTTGCCGGGCGACCACCTGTCTGCGCGCGCAGCTCTGGGCGGCTGGCTGCGGGGAAGGGAACTTAAAAACAACAATCCCCCAAATCCCCCATTTTGTGCCTCTCGATGAGGCGCGGCGCGGGGCCTGGGCAGCGTCTGCCTCGCCCTGAGCGTAGCTGCACAGTGCGTGAAGCTGCCTGTGGTGGTTGGGTCTATTCGAGGAGTCCTCGGCATGGCCTGCTTGCCAGGCGTTTCTTTGGGCATTGCCTGTATTAATAGTCCAAAATATTAGGCTTTTTTTTAAAAAAAAATAAATCTGGGGGTTTAGGGTGCTAAATGGAAAGTTTTGAGCTTGAGATCTTGATTGACTAATTGCCTGGAGACAAATATATAGATTTAATTATACTTCATCATAGAGGAGTTCAGGAGAATCACAGAATGTTAGTGATTGGAAAGGACCTCAAAAGATCATCTGGTCCAATCCCCCCGCCGGAGCAGGATCACCTAGACCAAGTTGCACAGGAACACCTCCAGATGGGCTTTAAATGTCTCCAGAGAAGGAGACTCCACAACCTCCCTGGGCAGCCTGTTCCAGTGTCTGTCACCCTCACTGTGAAGAAGCTGCTTCTCATATTTATGTGGAACCTCCTATGTTCCAGCTTACACCCGTTGCCCCTTGCCCTGTCATTAGACACCACTGAAAAGAGCCTGGCTCCATCCTCCTGACACTCTCCCTTAATGTATTTATAAACATTAATAANAGAATGCTCAGTTGTTTTCCTCTAAGACTCCTCACTTCAGAAGAAAGCTTTTTGTGATGAATATGCTCACTAGCTAGTCCAGCTCTAGGTGCCTGAACATTTTCAGGCGTGTTCATGTTTATGCGAAGATTGAGCTGATGTTTTCCTTCTTGCCTCCATAAGGCTTCAATAAAATGATACAACTGTATTATGAAGCAATGTTGCTGCTTATTTTATCTTGCAAAGTTATGACAAGTTACAAATAAGGGCCTCCCTCCAGTGCTCAAGGTGGAGGTTTTTCAGGAGATGGTGATAGTGGTGGGGCCTTGGGTGTGCCACTCTGAGTCTTGCACACAAATACATCTGCTGTGTTGTAACTGTTAGGAGCCCGGCTCAGGCATTCTCTTACATGTGGCACTTGCTGTTACTAAACCAAGAGGTATTTCTACAAGGGAAGGTTGGAATAAAGAAGCTTGTGCAGTACTCTGCAGGATAATTTAGGTTAGAAGAGGTATCTGCTCAAAGCAGGAGCAACTTCAGGGTTGGACTACACTGCTCAGGTGTTGTGGGTTGACCCTGATGAGCTGCTAGCTCAAAGCTACTCACTGCAGGTGGGATAGGGAAAGAAGACAGGAAGAATAAAAGCAAGAAAACTTGAGATGGGGAGGCATGGTGAAGATTTAAAAACAAGTGGAAGATGAGAAGAAAATAAGTGCTGTGGAGGCAATCACTAGCCACCTTGTGTGGGTGGGCTGATGCCTAGCCAGTTTCTGAGCAAAAGGTGGCTAACCCTTGAAAAGCCCCTTCTCTTCTCTCTTACTGCTGAGCATGATGTTCCATGGTATGGGATGCCTATTTAGTTGGCTTGGGTCATCTGCCTGGTTGTCTCCTCTCAGCCTATTGCACACCACTCTATGTACTCACTGGTGAGGCAGAGTTCGAAACAGAAAACCTCAATGAGATGCAAATGCTGTTCAGCAAAAGCTACATTATTGTGTTATTAGTTTTGGACAAAAACCTAAACTGCAGCACCATATGAGCTGCTAGGAAGAAAACTAACTCTATCCTAGCCAGGCTTCAGAGGTGGTGGAGGGCCACTCTTGTTTTCATCTCCACTGAGGGCCAGTTGTCAGTATTTGTGTGTGGAAGCTCAAAACTGGGCAGAGTATTCTAGATATGGCCTCACAGCTGCCAAGTAGGGTGTAGAGTCACTCAGTGGTCTTTGACCTTGACTGTCATTCTGCTGATTCACACACTATTGACTCATGTATTGGCTCTAGATGGGACCCCTCGGATCCTGTTTTGCAGAGCTGCTGCATAGTTCATCTCCAGCCTGTTCAGTTTCATGGGGATTTTCTGACCATAGTGCAGGACTCTGCGGTTGTCTGATTATTTTATCAAATTCTATCTCTGTACTACTCTGAAACTAGTAGAGCAGCAGTGCAGAGCGAGAGCTTTCAATCTTGGTACTCAATGTTATAACTTCCTTGCTGTCCTGCAGCAGGTGCATCCACAATATCTGAGTTGAAGTTTTGTGCCTTTTAAAAAATGAGGGAGAGCATCCCTTTTCTTGAGTGTCTTTCAGATTACTTTGCAAACTGCAATAAACTACAATGCAAAAATCTGAAATATCTGGTTGTATGAGTTGGGGATAATGTGCTAGTTGCTGTTATCTGCTGTGGTGGGTGGAATGGAAGGTACATCAAGTCTGGCACAGATAATGATCCCCTCATAACAGTTTTTCTGAGGTACTTGGAATATCTACCCTACTTTCAAAAGACTGTAAAAATCTTACAATTTGCAGGTTTGCACTCTGAATTTTTATCTGTTCCTGGGGTCTGCCAGCTATATTGAAGTGATACTGTGTTATGTATGGGGAAATAGAAAGCTATCATCTCAAAATAGACCATAGTATTGCACCTTATTAAAAAATACAAGTGGATTTTCTGCCAGCAACCATGACTTATGATAATGACTGTTATCAATATGCAATTACTTCTGTTACCCTAGAACATATTGACATTCATTTATTTAAAGATAATGTAACACATTTATATTCATTGAGGTAATCTATGGATATGATTAAATGTGAATGCCCATCTTATACCAAATAGTAAAATAAAAAAATTGTAATCAGACCTTCTTGCTGCTAAAAATAGGCTGGTTTAAATTCTGAACATTGCATTCGAGCTTATTTGAAGCTGTGGCAAACAACCATAAAGAGGCAGAAGCAGAACTTGGGTGATTACTAATTCAAACATTTATTCTTTCTAATGATATTGGGGAAACCTAGCAATAAAAATAAAAACAATTTCAAATAAAACAGTCCGTGGAATGGGCTACAAAGTTTGTGATCAGTGTGGAACAGAAGTCCATTGAAGTGATGATTCTTGGTAGGGTAGATCTGCTCTGAAGATGCCGAGGTTGGAAGTGGCAGTAGACATTGAAACATGCTATTTAGGTTTTGAATCATTTTATCCCACAAAGCTGCTGCTTTGCAGAGAATCCAGGGGTTTCAGATGTTGAACGAAAATATATGTATTTATATATAGCATGTGCTGCATAAGAGTGGTTCTCAGTGACAGGTTGTTATGATGATAAACACCTTGAGATTCACTTCAAAGGCACTAGGCAAAACAGGCTCAATATTTCTAGCTTTCAGGTACTTCTGTTGCTGAGCTTCCTTCTCTCAAATGCTACCATGTTTAGTTGTCCAGCTACATGGTATAAAGTGCTACATGTGTTTCTACAGCTGACTATTTTTGTCTATTTGTCTAAAATATCTTGGATTTAATGATCTTTGAAAGAAATAAGCCTACGGTATTGACTTCTTGCCTGAAAATTGGAGATAACCCAGGCAACTGATGGATGCTTCATAGAATCATAGGATGGTTTGGGTCAGAAGAATCTTTTAAAGATCATCTACTCCCAACACCCCTGCCATAGACCAGGTTGCTCAAAGCCCCATCCAGCTGCACCTTGAAGGCTTCCAGTGGTGGGGCATCCACAACTTCTTTGGGCAGCCTGTGCCAGTGCCTTACCACCATCACTGGGAGAAGAAAGACGAAAAAAACCCAACAAACAAAACCCCACAATACAGCAACTCCCCAACAAACACAACAAAAATAGGGAGAGGAAAAAAAGTGAACAAAAACCCCCAGAAACTTCCCTAAAACCCTTACAGTAACACATACACACAAAAAAACCCCCAACCAACCAAAAAAACCCCTTCCAAACAAAAAAACCCACAAAATCCCCTTGATATAAAATCCTTCTTTACCTTTCTTATGAGGCCCATTCAAGTATTGAAAGGCTCCCATAAGGTCCTCTTGGAGCCTTCTCTTCTCCAAGCTGAACATTCCCCACTCTCTGCCTTTCTTCATAGGAGAGGTGCTCCAGCTCTTTGCCTTGGAGATAGTCCAGCAGGTCCATGTCTGTCTCACACTGGGGACTCCAGAACTGGACATAGTACTACTGCAGGTGGGGTTGCAGCAGAATGGAATAGAGGGTGAGAATCATCTCCCTCTACCTCCTGGTCATGCTTCTTGTGCAGCCCAGGAGTTGGTTGACTTTCTGGACTGCCAGTGAATGCTGCTGGCCCATGTGCAATTTTTTTTGTCCACCAGTATCCCCAAGTCCTCCTTGGCAGGACTGCTCTTCATCCAACTGGGGATGGCTCTTAGACAAATTACTCATCCTTCCTTCCGAATAATAAAGCTGTATTTTTGTCAGGTATTACTAAAAAGAGGCATTGCTAGAATTTTTTTTTTCTTGGATATATGTATTTAATAGAGGTGTGTAATTTTGAGTTATGCTTTGCAGAATGTGCTGCCTTAATAGCAACTTGTAACTCAATATGATTAAAGGAGGCTGTCTTCATTCTTTGGCTGTTTCTGGCAGCAGCTGGGAGACAAACCTGTGATTTCAAAAGTCTGTCTCCAGAACGTTATTCTCCAAAGCAAAGAAAAATGAAGTTATTTCCCAGAATCACATCTTTTATAACCTGAGCTTACTGGAAAGCAGCAGAGAATTCTCATGGGTGCAGTAATTCCAAACATTTATCAATCAAACTAAGTTTTGTTAAGTCAAGTTACTGACCTATTACTCTGAGTAGCAACCATAAGTTGTTCCTCTTGTGGTTTATCTAAACACTGGTTTGCCTCTAGTCTCCTGATGCGGTTTGTGTAGTCCCTGTAAACCCCTCTCAGTTAGGAGGGAGTTGGTGACCACTGTCTCAAACTTGAAGAAGTCTTCAGTTTGATTTGGGGCTAGTGGTTTGTTCATCTATTGCTGCAGGATCGTCTGTTGTTCTTCTGAATGATTCCCTTTGCACTTGCAGTCTTTTGTCTGTGCCAAGAGCTCCTGCTGGAGCTTCCAGATGCTTATGAAGCTGTTTCATTCGTCGTATTTTGTATGTACTTCTGCAAAAGTCAGAATGTGCTGTGCTCTGTGACTTGACCCTCCTTTGAAGTGAACTTGCTCTTTATTGAGGAAAGCTGATGCAGAGGTTTTAGTCCTCTGGAGTAGCCTTCAAGGTTTCTCAGTATCACCAGGCTTGTGGTGCCCCACTACATCACTCCCTGGGGTTCAGCCTTCCTAACCTACATCCCTGCGTGATGCTGAACTGTGGTGTTTCCAAGAGGCAGTAGTTAGGAGTTACTGAATACTATTGACTTACTTTGCTGCTGAGACCGTCGTTTCATTAAAAAAAAATAAAATTACTTTTCTGTTACCTAAGAGAAATTCCCTGGGCGTACAGGTAGAGGTAGTGAACTGATACACAACTCAGGAATCAATATCAGGTAAATCTTTGGAGCTTTTAATATCCAGTCCTTTGGACAAATGAAGTTGCACAAGACTTTCATGTGGAGCTTTGCCTGCTACTGCCTCCCAAGTGTCTTCTCTTGCCCTTTGGGGAATTTTCAATGTTCAGAGATCTAGGAGGGCAGCACAGTAGTGTGCAAGCAATCTAGCGATTTCTAGACTTACTTTAATCAAACATCAAAGCCAAGGTCAGCACTTTGTCTCAAGACTTAACTATAGCTCTGATTTTGGTGTTGACCCTGAGCTGACTTCTTCTACCTTCTTCTGAACCTTGTTCTTATTGTATCTTCTAGTTTTCTCCTCTCTAGAGCCAAGTCTAACCCTGGATAATCCTTCTGTGCGTGAAGTAGTGCTGCTAAAATGGCTTCATGTGAAGCTGATTAACCTCTGAGGTGGGGCAGGTCCAGTAGCAGGATTGATTTCCCCAGTAGTGACCAGCATGTGCCCCAGTACACTGCTGAGGGGACGATTTGTTTCTGGTGGATCAGGTCGTTGAAACACCTGCAGAAATGCAATTTGGGTAGCAAATGGTACACCCGAAATTAATACCTGTCTTGTGTAATTGCATAATTATGTAATTAAATATTCTTGTAGATGGTCCCAGTCATACACTTTGGGCAGAGTGGGAGGGTGAGGGAAGAATGATATTAAACTTTTCATGCATATTGTAGAAATGAAGGCTTTTAAAATAAAAATAGTAACAATGTCTCCTCCAGAAACTCTTAGAAAAGGCTTGAATGCTGTAATTTATTTCAAAGTGGCCAGATCTCTGCATACAATTTTTTTTTTAATGCATTATTGTATAAAACATTCTGGATTTGGAAAAATTGTAGTAGGTTTGACAAGCACTTGACTGACATCATGTTGATTAAATATCATTTCCTCTGACAACCCCAATGAGACCTCCTACTCACAGTAAATGCATGAGCTGATTAAATCTTTTTTTTTTTTTTTTTTTAAATAACCGATTTTACATTTCAAACTATAAAAATGACACCAGACCCTTTCTCCCATGCAGCTCAGAGATCTGCCTTTTTGACGGCTGCTTTTGCTGTGCCACTTAGGTAACGTCAGGGCTTTTGGTCAATGCATCAGCTATTTCTGCTGTTCTGAATGAGAATTATGGAAATAAAGGTTTGGGGTTTGGATTGGTTGGGTTTGGGGTTTTTTTTTAGGTGGGGGAACTCTGAGTTCAAGCACAGGACCATCAATTTGCAGAATCATTGGGTGATCAAGAACCTGGGATAGCTCAGTTTTATAAAGACAGAATATCACAAGATTGGGTTGATTTAGCAGTGATCTTCTGTCCCATTTTCAGTGAAATAATTTATAATAAATACAGAGTTGCTTGGAGGGGTTAAGGCTGTACATATACTTTATAGATTGCATACTTTCATAAGTGTTTTGGGTTAGAAGGCACCTCCAAAGGTCATCTAGTCCAACACCTCTACAATAAACAGGGACATCTCTAACTAGGGCAGGTTGCTCAGGGCCCCATCAAGCCTGACCTTGAATGTCTCCAGGGATGGGGCCTCCACCACCTCTCTGGGCAACCTGTTCCAGTGATCCACCATCCTCATATTAAAGAACTTTTTCCTAATGTCTAACCTAAATCTACCCTTTTCTAGCTTAAAACCATTACCCCTTGTCCTCTTGCTACAAACTTTTGTGAACTTTATATAAAGATGTTTTATAGAACAAGAAAACACTTTGATATCATGGCATATAGGAACAAATCTCATTCATATGTAGAGATGATTATTTTCATCCCTAAATAAACACCACCTTTAAAATCCATTAAATATATTTAAATAGAAATAATATGTGTGCTCAAATATATTGTTTATTTGAGCACACATTCCTGGTGCATCCAGATTGTTTGGCAGAACTGATCTGGTTGCATCTTCTGGATACCAATGAGAGGCTGAGAGAGATCTGCTTCTTTTGGATACTTCCTCCAGCAACATCCATGTATAATGATTTCTGCTTTCCAGTTGTATTTTCTACTTCTGAGAACATACATTTTAAACATCTTATCCTTTGAAGGCATCTGTCTCAGTCAAAAGCTCATTCAGTACCATTGCAGGCACCTTCTGGAAGTCTCTAGATATCTGATATCAGACATAACTGTTTCTTCAGTGTCTTTTACCCCGTATGGATGTGGCTGGAGTAGAACCAAGTGTTTTGCCATAGGCTATATTGGCACAATCTAGCTCCATAAATACAATAGATGAATACAATAAGGTGAAAACTCAGTTGGAAAAAACTGATTTTATACTGGCCATCCTGGATTTTCACTTTCTTCTTTTTCTAATGATGATGTTCAGGCATTACTGTGTCATGCTGTCAGTCTTCTGGAAGTTGCCATTTTCATGGTAGAACATTCTGTCAGTAGGCTTTGAGAAATTTATTTAGGTTTTGCTCCCAAGTTTTGCCTCTTCAACTTACTCCTTATTCATGTGTATAACTTGAGACTCCCAGTTCATATTAATTGTTATGGTCTTTTCTTTCATTTGTGCTGTGTCATGGAATGCTTTCCTTTGGAAATGGAGATGAACTTCTTTAATTTCTGTTGTCCCTTTCCCAACATGTCTGTACCCCCAAATCAACAATGTGGAATTTCCACATTATACTTATGTCTCTCTCAGCTTTTAAATAGCATCATGAACTAGCATCTGGTTATAACATGTTTCTTTATGGTCTGTTTTAATTTACTATTTTAAATGTGGTCTGTAGTTTAGATGTATCTTATACATAGGATATTAAACCCTTTTAATAAAAATACAAGAAATTTGAGAGCATAAATATATTGAAGGTGCAGATCTTGGCTTATGATAGTGACTGAGCTTTGCTACTTATTTCTTTGGAGGGAAACATCTGTAAAAACAGGATGCATTTGTCATTTGGGCATGCTACATAAGAATAGGTGTTCAGAATAAGAAACTCAAACCTCTGCTCTTCTCTTCCCCAGCTAATGGGTTTTGGAGTAGAATATTTCTCTGTAACAGCTTGATTTACTACTACTTGCTTTCAGAAGGATATTCCTAGCTGTAAAAATCTTGAAAATAGGCCAAAATATCATGCAAGCATTAATAAAAATAAATAAATATTATCAAGTTATTAACAACCTCCCCCAGATTAACAAATATAAAATAAACCAAACATGGGGACATAACAAATGAATATATTGTATATTCTGAAAGCCAGCACATCTTGATGAAATGGAAGGGCACAAAAGGTCCAGTATTTGATAGGGAATGTTGTTTCCACTTGTACTTTTGGTAATATGCGTTGTATTAATTGTTAATACAAGCGTTGAAGCTTTTGGTGCTGATGATTCAACTCAAGTTTGTTTTTAACTGTATGAATCTTTCTGGGGTTTAGGGTGACTTAGATGATGCATGAGGATGGGTGATGGGAACTAGCAGTGTTCTTTAAAATGCAGGAGGAGGGGTGTCGCTGTGCCTGGATGTTATCCTGGGGTGAGGGTGGGCTGACCTGTCCTGGTGGGCTCTCCATGGGCTCTCCAAAGCGTTTCTTCAGAGCTCTCCTGTATATTAATCGCACACTATTGTGTGTGCCAGTGCCTGTGTTCTATTTGTGCTTTGTATAGAAACACTCTGTCATCTTTTCAATCTTGCGTTACAGCATATTTAATAGAACATTTAATGAAGGTATATCTTTCTATTCCAGCTGTGATGATTATAAATTAATTTTATCTCCATCCACACTTGCGAGTTTATTGCCCGAACCTTAATTGTTATCTAGGGAATAACTAATTGTTGGAAGAGAGAAGATGATTTTCCTCTGTTGGCATGAGCACGACAGTGAAAGAACTGAGATACTTTTTATATGTTCTGACATTGTTACTTGCCCAACAGTTTTATAACTTTAAAAAAAAAAAGATACTGACTGGGATTCTATACCAATTTTGAGTTTCTTCCCCCAGGAGGAACTGGCATAAAGTGCTTTACCAACCTTCAAAGAAAAATGTAAATGTAACAGTGCCCTTCACTATAAACAAGGAAGTGAGAAGATTCACACATTTAAATACGGCATTTAGAGCCTGAATGGTAACTCATAATAGCAGGTAATTTGCAATGTGTAAGGAGTTGAGTCATTGGCATCCCTTTCTACTCACAGATAATCCAAGAGCAGGGCTTGGCAGTTCAGAGAGAGTGATGAGCAGCTTTCTGTTCATGTTGGGAATGTGCATGTCTGCACTGGTCTGCATCATCTGAAACTCTTCCCAAGCCTTGATCTGTCATGTCCAGAGAAGTTAGTCCTCTGTAACATAGCAAGACATGACCAGGCTGTGCCACAACTCAAATAAGCTCTACCAAGAGTCGATTGCTGTTCCTCTTTCAAGAAGGACCTCAAGAATCCTGTTCCAAGGATCCAGCTGTCAGTGCTGTACTAAATTCACTCTGTAAAGTAGTCTTGTCCTGGAGCTATACTCCAAAATGTTGGAGTGGTCTCTAAAAAATTGATTTTTTTTGTGTATATATTCAGATACTTTTTTCCTCAGTTGTATTCAATTCCTCTTTAAAGTTGCTGCTATGTCCACATTAATCTGCTAATAACTCAGAAGGCATGGACACATTTTTCCTTTAGATATGTCCAGGTCCAGTGTTCAATGTGTTTTAGAGCAGACTGCTTCTGCAAATAACTTTCTACTGAGAGACAATGAAAGGAAGGTGTTGATGAGAGAGGTTAAATCTCTGTGGTTTATTTTGATGGGTTAGTCTCTTCCTGGTTTTATTCACACTTTCCTAGGATTTGGCTACAAATGTTGATTCACCTCTGAATATTGCCCATTCTACTTGCAAGTAAAATCCAGGATAATCATTCAGTAACTTGAACTGGAAATATTATTTTACAATAAAATTGTGAATTTTGAAATTTTGTGACTAGAAACTTAGAGTAAGTTCATGAACACAAGTGCAGAGGTAGTACCCATGAAAGATTGATGTTCACATTTTATGATAAAAAATAGTTGTCTGATCATGTTGCTTATGGCTTCTCTTCAGCTAAGAACTCCATTCCTTTCAGTAGATGACATGAATCTCAGCAGATCCTTGATGTGTCTGGTCAATGTTTTAGCTGTCCTGATACTTCAAGTATGAAGAACAGGGATGGCAAGCATGGTATGTGGAAGTGTCAGGGTGAAGTTGAGAAAACAGTAGAGAAAACATCATCTTGCAGATGACCAAGATTGCTCTGGGCCAGTTGTTGTCCCCTTGTTTTTAGGAGACCACACAGCTTTTGTTTAGAGAGAAGCAGTTGCTTCTGGTGTCACTCCAAGGAATTGAAGTGTATAAATTGGGTCCGTCTTCTCCTCTGGAAGCAGAAGTTGAAAAGAAAATTCACCCTGAACATATGAAGGTGTGTTCAGAGTGATAAGGTTTTTTTACACATTTTAAAAAAACCCAGAACTCTAGAAACTTTTAATTATTGGTGTGTGACAGATGCAAGGCCTAGGGAGTAAGCTGGCTCAGATGATGCCAGACGTGACCTCTTCATGACTTTCTTACAGTATGTTGCTTCGTGTCCTGTAGAACATAGTCATTTCTGATGGGTGACTAATGGGTGTTTCAGCAGCTAACAGATGAACAGAAGCCTCACTAGCTCAATTCTTCATCAAGTAAAGGAAGGCTTGTGGTATGGAGCAAGAAGAGCTCAAGATGATCACCCGTAAAGCGCATTCGATGTGGGGATTAGTGAAAGTTAGAAAGTTTGCCTTTAAATATCCAGTTATTGTTCAGTACAAGAACTGATGTGCAAACAACTGCCTTGGTTTCTCTTTTTTTCTCTACTGCTTGTGGCCTTGCAGAGCAGATAGGGGTCATGTAGTGGCCGTGGCATGTGTCTTGACTCCATTTATCACACCACAAGTGTCTTCTCACCAGGCTTTTTCTGAGAATAAAGGGTTCAGTTGGACATCTTTCAAACACTTGTTCTGTCCTCCTCAGAAAGCAGAAATGCAAATTCTGAGCTGATGCCAAGTTTGCAAAGGTGGTTGGTCTGAATTATACATGAACTAATGGTTTGAGTCCTGGAAGAGGAGCGTGTATTGAGGGGAGGGTGTTGGGGGGCAGATGGCGAGAAATGCTCCATGATGCAGGCTGAGATTCACACGGGTGTCTCCTGACTTCCAGCCCAAGCGATACCTGTCTCCTAATCATGTCTATACGTTTGCATGATTAATTAACTATACGAGTACTTCTAGGGGAACAAATAAAACTGATATCCTGAATAAAAAGCCCACACAACTGAATCTACAGGCTCAGCTCTGGAGAAAAAATCACGTTTAGATGTGAGGATCTAAACCAAAATAACCCCTTCCGTACTTAAAAGCCAAAATTTGCATGTAGTTTGTTAGACTAGAACCAAGTTTCTGAGACCACTTGCTAGTGAAGTCTGATATTTGCCTGTCAAGAGCATAGAGGAAAATTCAGCCCTCTTGGAGCTGACTCAAAATGTGCATCTCCTTGTTGCCCTGATAGCTCAGACCTCATCTCCATGTTCCCCAGTTGGGCAAGCACTGGAGGAACACACCTGTCCCCAAGTGATGGAAGTTTTGATTTGCCCAAATTCTATCTGATGTTAGTCAGCTAATTGTGTACCAAGGGGTAGAATTTGAGTTGCTTTGGTAAGTTAGGACAGGGTAGAGGCATCAAAATGAAGAGCTTTGCTGTAGACCCTGTGTCATTTTGTGCTGGCTTGAAAGTTTTCAGGCTGGAACACTGAAATTTCTGGAATTTCAAATGGTTTATTTTTGAGATAGTTTGACATTTTCAGATTGACATTTCTAATTGTACTGTGTGAGAGCTTTCTTCGGAAGGGATATGCGGCATTTTGTTCAGCATTTGTTGCAAAAGATTTTTGGATATTTTTAGAGGAGCAAATTATCAGCAAGTTCTAGGAAATGTTAAGGCTTGAAAACAAAGAATACATTTAACAAATGTAGTTTTAAATAAGAAATTGAGTTGTCTCAGTTTTCAAAAAGGTCTGTATCTCGCTTTTTATTAAACTACTTTTGAATGTCATAACTATTATCTATGGGTCAGGTCTTTTCTGTTACACTTAGGAATTTGGATTGTAATGAAACTTTAAAAGGTGTATAAAGATGGGTTTAAAATGTTAGTTTGGTAATCATAGGGGGTTTTGTCCTCACATACTTGATGTGGAGAGACTTGTTGAGTAAATGAATTTTAATTAAGACAGTGATGACTGGCATTGATAGCATAATTACTATGCATTTCTAGTGTATCTATATTGATGAAAGGCTACACTTAAAATACTAGTTGCAGGAGATACAAGTTACCTAGAAGTTCATGAAACCAGCAATAGGAATGCATAGAAATAAGTGTTCCAAACTCTTTCAACTTTCTTCAGGATGGGTTCTTCATTCTAACTCATTCTCACCCTAGAAATCTCCATCTCTGTCCCTTTCTCCAAACCAAAACTGATTTATTGATGAAAATTATCTGAAATATTTATACTGATTTTGAACATATGAGAGCTATGGATTTCTCTTTCTGTGCAGCTTATCTCCCATCTGATCATCCTTTCCCCCTGTGGACCTTTCTGCTTCACGCTGTCTTATCACAGCATGGTTTTCCCTTCCTTTGCATTTTCTATTCTTTTTGGCTTTCATCACTGCTAAATAGAGGTTTGGCTTAAAATTTACCTGTGAAGATTCCATGAAAGTGGAGATCTCCTGGAAACATGGAATCATCACCTGTCTTGACTTTCTCTGTGCAGCCACTATCTTAGGATTTTTTTATTTTTTCTCACCACTTCCTATTTATGTCATAAAAAAGACTCACTCTTTTGGTCTTCCTGCTTTCATTCTTACCTTTGTGTCCTGGCTCCTTACAGATATTCTTCTGCTTCAGAATAGCCATCTGTTCCACCTCCATCCCCATATTTTCCTTGTCACATGCTGTGCAATACATGAAGTTTTCCCTCGGTCTTAATTTCTGGTACTTCCTTGTCTTTGAATGCAGTAACTCCTACTTTGTGCCTGTGGTGATGAGGTAGTTGGCTCAGCAACAACTGGGACCAGTGAAGATTGCCATGCCTTGACTAGATCTGCTGTGTTTCCACCATAATCGCATTTAGAAATAATTTCTTCATGAAAAAAGAGATTACATTAAAGATAGTGGTGAATAACAAAGTACGAGGAGAGCTGTCAATGAAGTTGGAGGATGGGTTGATGAACTGGCTTGCAGGTATGTATAGGGTCCTCTCCTCTAGTATGACTAGCAAGATATGGGGAGAAAATGGACTGGCTGGAAATAATACCAAGGGAGGCAGTGAAGACTTGCTCAATAGAGTTATAAGCAATATTCTAGTGCTGGCTTTGAAGAGCTGGTGACAAGTGCTGTGCATTGGAGCTGGTGTGTAGCACCAGTTTTTCAAAGAGAGATAGTGAAAGGTTGTGAAAGAAAGTACTTTGATACAATAAATCAGGAAGGTGGTGTTTACAGATGCATTTTAAATTGAAAATAAAGGAAGGTGGTGTTTCCCTAGACCACATTGAGCATATTACAGCAGTATAAATGTATTGTGGTGAGAATAGTGGCTGTGAAAACTTGTTGCACAGATGAATAGGAAAGCCCAGCCTGGAAGAAGACAGCCAGAGTAATAACCAGGGCGTAACTAGATATTGGATGGGAGGGAAAGACTTGGCAGTGACATGTAAGCGATGCTTTTGAGTGATAGGGAGCAGGGTGCTGCCTTGCATGGCTCGGAAGAGTGTTAATTTGAGCAGGAAGGTCAGGAATTCTGGTTTTGCCTTGTTGAGCAGAGTTGAAATATCAACAACCATGAGGAGATGACAGGCTAGAAAGATGAGAGATGAATCATTTACTCAGAAATGAAGGCCAGCCAGAGGCACAGCACTGAGAGAGATGGGAATAAGAACAAATGGAAAGTCCTGTAGCATTCCTGGAATCCTGGTTCCCCCTTCAGAGGTGGGATCTGGAAAGCTGTCTGGTATTGAATAGGGAGAATTAAAACAACCAATTTACTATGCTAAACTATCTAGTTCCTTTATAGGAGTCTCTTACTCAAATTACTCTTTTCTCTCTGGTTTCTTCAAGTACTCTCCTGTGTGTTAATTTCTTTTGAAGAATTATATTGAAATATGCCCTGTCAGCATGTATCTATTTTACTTTTAAAGCCCTGAGACAATTTCTGTTCCATATATCATCATTACCAGGAAGTCAAACTGAATGTATTTCTGGTACTGGAATTCTTCAAGCACATAGCTGTAAAATATTCAGTTGTTCTGTTGTAGTTGTGCATTCATTGTCTGTTTTTCTCCTCTTCACTTGAAGACAAGCAGTGACATTTGCACTGAAAAACTTTATACTGCAAATCAGTCTCTTGACACTGATGGAGCAATAGTTGTAGAGAGCAGTAGATAACGTGCTGAATGGTGGGTTTCAATTCATGTCGAAGTGCAATGTTAAATAAGGGAATTTCCATCAAACAAATGGCTGGGAACGTTATCATATTGAAATCCTGAGTCCCTCCAGTCATGTTTTTCTGCTGCTTTGAAGCAGAAACTCCAAAGTGAAGGGATGCTCCAATTGCTTCGCCGTCTTCTCACACGCTGAACATTGGGTTCAGTCCTGGAGGCTGCTTCTGAGCTCCTGTCAGTCTGCGGTAATTACCCAAGATCACAAGTATACTTCTGTTCCTTGGTAAATTGTTTGCCTTTGTAAAATAAAAGCTGAAGGTCTCCACTTCTGCTGCTGTTTCAGCTAGCTATCATATTGATAGTAGTGATTTTAGCGTAGTCCTCCTGAAATACTTGAAGGAGGAAGCTCTAACAGACAATGGAACTAGGAGTGTCTTACTCCTGGTGGATCTCTTCTATGTCAGATACACATGTATCCTGATTTGTGCTGGTTTCTTAACTATCCCTTGTGTCTTATCTCACAGCTACTCCTGCAAAGATTCTTTTGAAAGCCTCTGTATGCTGAGAAATGTGAATTTAATCTGCAGTTTTTAAGTATCTCAGCATATCTCGTAGCCATTCTCCATGGACTTCTAGGTTCCCAAGTCAAACCCTGGCAGAAGGGCTTGCATAGCAGGGTGTTCCTTAACTCCCAGGGCAGGAATAAATAGGATATTTTCAGTATTTGCTCATCTGCATTTACATTTGCTCTTTCGCATGCAGATGGACTGACAGTTGGATCTTTCTGTGCTTAAAAATGGATCGTGCAAAAGCAAGTTCAGACTCAAAATCAGGGAATATTCAATTTATTTTTCTGTGTTAGCTTAATAAAATATTTTTACTGATGTTCTCGTTGGAGTGAGGCTTTCTATGTTACAATTTGGGGGTCAGGAAGATTTTTAGAGTCTGGTTCACTTTATGTAAGTCTCAATATTTGACACTTGAAATCTTGTTCTGCCTGACAAGAAGTGCTGTGCTGAAGACAGAAATTGTTTCTGGTCTTATCTGTGGATACAAGAGTTCTTATTTCTCGGCTCCCCGTGAGCAGTATGTTATGTAGGGCTGGAAATCCTGCCCGGAAGGCACTCTTGCAAGGTGAATAAGTGGGAGATTTAAGTAAATTCCTGGTACATTGCTTCAGGCCATGGCCTGTGCTGAATTATTTGTGTAGCAGTTGTTTGTCATCCGGTAGCTACACAAAAGGGATGTGAGCTCTCTTCTTAAAGACTGATGTGACAATCAACTGGGGAGATACAATAGTCATGCTAGATTTTAATTACTATTAAAGTGAATTTAGGTTCATGTAATTAAGTATCAGTTATTGGATCTAGGCAAAATTAAGCATTTTTATTTATCATGCTTTCAAAGAGTAAAATGACTTATCCTGAGTTCTAAGCAGACTAGCTTGCAATGACATTTAGAATCAAGTTTATCATAATAAGTTTGTCCTTCTGACACTTGTGAAATTGCTCTAAAATATTTTCAAAGATACTAATATACTCTAAGTACCTTCAGCTTTGAAGAGCAGAAGTCTCCATTTAAGGAAAGCAACTCAATTTTTTTATTAACTGTGTCTGTCTGCTTAATCTCTTCAGTTCAGATACATTCATCATCAGCCTCTTCCATGTGTAAAATATAGATGTACTGCAGAGAACTCCAGTTGAGCTCACATGTTTTCTCCAGGGAAACAATATTAAAACAGTCTGTTACGTGTTAAAAGCCTTTTCATGGTGTGGGTTTGAAACAGCTCGATTGATGACTTGTTGACGCTGGGCAATAAGTCAAAATACCATCTCAAAATGACTTTGCTAAGAGCCACCCTAAAAGTAATATTTTTTTACTGTCAAATGAATAGATGAAAGTAGAAATGAATAGGCTGCTGATTATATTATTAAAAAAAAAAAAATTACCTATATACCTCTACCTTTAGACTTTTTCTAGAATAATAAACTAATTAAAATATATAATTACAGCATAACAGCAACTAGTAACACTTCATTACTCTTTAAAAGTTAAATGGGACAACGATATAAATGCTAAACAAATAAAATGTTTACCTAAGCAAATTGAGTTCAATAAGTAACGGAAGACTGGATGGTACTACTAAGTATCATTTTAATGGCTCGTGTGAGCAATTGTAAATAAAAGCAAAACTTTATGTGCTGCTGCTCCCAGTTGGGTGGGTGTTTTGCCAATTATCCTGCACAACACCAGGAACACAGNCTTTGGGTTCCACTCACCCTTTTATCAGGCTAGCTGTGTCTGTTCTCATAGACAATCAGCTAGTTTTCCAGCAGAGGAAAAATACTCTGCTGGTTTCAGTATACTGTTCAGTTGTGGGATTCATCCAAATGTCAGCTTTAATTCAGGGCCTAGTCAGGCCCTAGCACTTCAGTGGCATGGCTTGCTGGTTTCTTGACTAGCACTGTTTAATTGTAAATGCATGACTTATGTTGATTACTGAGCAATTAATCAAAATAAAATACATCAAGGACACTGAAAATGTACCAGGAGTCCAGAGCTGTGTTTAGATCTACGTGTATTAAGATGTTTTTCTTCTGAAGGCACTTATTTGAAGTGTAGCTGCTATCTCAACACCATACTTAGCTGGGCAGTGTTAATCTGCAGTGAAGATTGCTCTTGGAGAGACCATTGAAATCCCTTTTTCACATATCCATCATGCACTGGTTCAATGACACTTGCCATCTTTTCCCATCTAGGAGCTACAGGTGTGTTAAGGGGTCAGATGGTGCAGTGCAGACTTCTCAGCGTGTAACAAGGAGGTCCTTTCCTTGTGCTGGGGTATGTTCAGAAAGAGAGAAGTGTCAGGAATCACCACGTGTGGTAGAAGCTGAACCACACACTCATGCCATGTAGACAACTTGGCTATGAGGTGAACCTGTAGCTCCAGAGCAGCATTTCTCTGTAGCTCAGAAGCATTGGCAGCTGGTTGGGTGTTGGGGCTTCTGGTGCTGATCCAGGCTTATGCATGTTTAACTTCAGCATCTTGAGATACCAGTTAGTGGCCACATTGGTCGACACTGTGCAGATTTAGTACAGGAGGTCTCATCTAGCTAGTGTCATTTGTAGTTGGTTAAGTATGGGCTTCAAGGGAGTAAAATAAAAGTGGAAATAGCATGGGTTTTGTACTGACCAGTACTTACTTACTGGTGCTAGTCAAATACTATTGACTGAACTTAAATGCAAAGAAAAAATGAAGAAAAATATGACATCAAATAGAATTCTCATGAGCTACAGGTTAATATTTTGCTGGAACATCCGCAAGTATTTGGGTTCTGTATTTAGTTGCTTCATGTCATCATCCTGTGTTTTCCTTGCCACTCATACCTGTGAATCACAGACCAGAGTGAAAAAGAAATATAGTACCAATTTTGGCAATGGCTGAATTTGTAGTACTCTTGCCTAGAAAAGATAACGTGTACAGCTTCTTTCCATTGTATGTGCTTTCTTACCTCATGTTTTGTTGTGTACCTACCTTCCTGATATTTCCTTTCCTATATGTCTTCAAAGGTAAATTATAGAAATTATATCTGGACAGTTCTTGCAGGAATCATTCTTGAAGTCTCACAGTTGAATGAGTGGGTCAGATATGTGATGTCTTTCACAACAGACAAAACCAAAGCTACAACTGAAACGTGTCTAATTAGCTGAAAACTTCATTTAACAAGAAAATGGAATATTTAAGAGTGTGCAAAAAAAAAAGAAAATTATGTCAGCAGTATGCCTACCTTGGAAGTGGTATCTGTCCTAAGGCTTTCAACAAGCACTTGGATAACTGTAGCCATCAAGAAATACTTAGTAGCTGAGGAGTTTAAAGTACTTCAGAGCTCAGATTGCACCAAAGCCCACCTGAAGGGACTGTGGAAGGGGGGAAATTTAGACAAGAAAAGGAAAATTCTAGCTGATAATAACCCCAAACCAAACACCAAAGGCAAAACCTGAAACACAGACAAAACCCCCAAACCTGAGAAGCCAGGCATGTGAATGTAGAATTTGGGATCACAGAATGGTGAGGGTTGGAAGGGACCTCTGGAGATCATCTAGTCCAACCCCAAATAATAAAAATAAAGAAACCCATAGAAATTATTGCACTGATAAATCAAATATCTCTGGGAAGGAGCAGTTAGAAGTTGAAGTGGCAACGAGGTACATGTTAAATGAGTGTACTTAACTAGATTTATCAGCTAGTGCCTGATACAGGGATGTTGCTTGTCAACCCTGCTGCTGCTCAGCCTTTAGATTCCTTCTCCTTCAGGTGCTCCTTTATAGACTTGTTTTCTTCATTCCACATGGATATAGTGTATGAAATTCAAACAAAAGCTTCTTAAAATACCTTTAAATCTCTCTTGAAATTCTCAGCTCTACCAGACACTCTTAGAGTCAACTCTGTTGTGAATTATATTTAACTGGTTTGTTAAAGGCCCTGGACCCTTTAATGATTATGTAATCAAAGATGCTTTCAAAATGTGTAAGAAATACACAGTGCTGAGAAATGGTAATGAGCAGCAACAGATGTCTTTGCTTTGGAGCAATTATGGAACAGTAATTATAGACAGAAATAGAACCTCCCAGCAGTGGGGATTTTTACTGGGGCGCTTTCAGAAGTGAAGCAAGAGTGCACAAGCAAGAATATCTTCAAACACCAAAAGATGGAATGAATGAAAAGCAGTTATTTAGGAGAAGTGAGAAAATCTTATATGAAAACGTGGTATTGTTTATGTAATGGCTGGTCACTTTGTGTTACCAGATACACTGCTGCTTGGCTGCTTTTCAGTGTAAGGTGATAACAAGTAGTGTTTGAGAGATGATAATTGCCATACAACCCCAAGGAAAATTAAAAAATAGGAAAAAAACTACCAAAAAACAGTCAAACAAAAAAAAAACCCCAAACAACTTTTCTGTGAAGGTAAAAGCGAGTCACTGTGCTTCCAAAGAAGACTTACACATATATTTTAACCATACTTCTGTTTTTCATCTCTGGATTTTGGTGTGATATGAAATTTCAAATTAATCTTCAAATTCTCTCTCAAATTTCTGAAATCCCCATAACTAATGCAGTGTTTATTAAATATCTCCATATTCTTTTTCCCTGTAGAGCTCTATTAATACAAATTCACATGAAAGAAAAAGGAACTATAAATAAGTACAGACTTGTAGAGATTTCCCCACTCTCTGGCCAGCTAGATGGTTTGTTGGTGCAGTAGTGCTCAAGTACTATGCCAGGGAAAGTGGGAATTTTTGGAAAATCAAATGTAAAACTTTTCTAATGTAGCACAGCTGAGACTGGACTAAACTTTGGAGTGTTTGGTATGAAAGCTAAGAGGACCTGATGATTTAGTGTGAAGTCATGAACAGAACAGCAGATAAAAATAGTGATTTGATATTGTAGTGCTAGTTACCTTTGTCTTGAAAGTCATAGAAAATATTATTTAAAATGCTTAATTACCAAGCTAATTTAAACGTGTATAGGAGATGGTGTATTTTAGTTGAACTAAATACAAATACTAGACTGAAGAACAGCAGTTGTTCCTAATCTGCATTTCCAAGGAATGGGGGAGACAACTGGAGTGTCTCCATTTCCTGGTGGAACCATTGGTCCCAATGCTGGTCTGTTCTTCTGAAATGTCTTCCAGCAGGAGACCTCACACTGCTGGCAGATGTCCATTTTTCTAGGTGCTACAGCAGGCAGGCTTTCAGTTTCTCTTCTGGTTCAGATGCCACAATGTTGTCTTGAGAGGTAAAAAAAAAAGTAATTTGAACTTTCCACCTCTGGAGCCTGAATGCTTTCCCCATCACATGTGTGGAAGCCTCAACCAGTCTAGTGATATACCTAATTTCCATGCCAAATTACCATATTGTTTCCCAGTAAGTGAAAAAACATGTATGGCATAAATCTTTGTGTTCCACAGACACAGGGGATGACACAATTACATGTGAAATGTAATTCTGACATTCCAAGTGTCTTTTGCTCTCAAAGAACTAAGTATGAGATTTTAGTCCCATGTATCTTGTACAGGCATATCTAGAAAAGATTTTTAGTAACCTGGAGAAGCACTTGTGCAAGAGATGACTTGTTTCATATATGATTATTTTTATAAATCTTTAAATGAGCAAAATGTAGACAGAAACTGTGTATTTATGCTAGGAAGCAAATTGTTTTATACTGCAACTTGAGGAGATAGTCATTCAACTGCTGAGATTTGTTAAGAATGATCATACCTTAAGCCTAGCTTTTTACTATTGGACTCAGGATGGTTTAGATCAGAGAAGTTCTTGAGAGATCATCCAGTCCAACCCCCCTGACATGTACAGGGACACCTTCCAGTAGACCAGGTTGTTCAAAGCCCTGGCCGTGAACACTTCCAGGGATGGGGCATCAACAAGTTCTCTGGCAACCTTCAATGCCTCACCACCTTCAATGTGAGTGTGTGTAAATATTCTTCTAGTCAGTCTACATCTTGCCCTCTTTTAGTTTAGAACTCTTGCTCTGGGAACTCCAGAGCTGGGTGCATTACTCCAGATGGCATCTTGAGAGTGGGGTAGAGGGGAAGGATTGCCTCCCTTGACCTACTGAAGTATTTCAGTGTGAAGTCATTGATCATTCCAGTAACTTTGGCCTGGGGTTTTTTTTCCTGCAATTAGCTGTTGGATGATTCTTCATAGCAGACAATTTGCTTCAGACTGGCAAGCGTGCTTACTTCTGGTCAGGCATGCCTAAGGTAGTAAAAACTATGGGCTTCATAGTCCACTGTATGCAGTATGAAAACATCTGTCTCAAGATCCTATTCTAGATATTGCCATTAAATCTAGAAACCCAGCATTTACTGAGTATTTGATAAATGAAAGGGGAATAAAACTGAGGCACCAGAAGTGCTCCCTCTGAACATAGCATTCCCTCAAAGCTCTCCATGTGCTGCTCCACTGTGATTCCCATCTGAAGGTTAGAGATGTTGTTACTTCTCAGATGGGAACTTCTTGCCCGTAGTCAAACATAGTGTGCTTGTGTTGTAAGATCAGCAGTTGTCGCTCAAGTAGGAGGCTCTTCATTTATAGCTAGTTGAGCTTTTTCAGCAGAAGAGATAGGGAAGTAATCACTCTCTAGTGCTTTGATGACTAAGCCATCACTTGGAAGTAGTGTCTTGCATTCTCTCAGTTTGCAGACTCAGTACTTAGACAGGTTTAAAAGGCTGGAAGCTGCACTTCACAGACCACCAGAGTGGAAATTGCCATGTTTCCCGTCATTACCGCCTAAGTGTGGTTTGATTTTCTGAAAACATCTATTCATCAAGAGCCACTTCATCAGAAGATGTTCCCAGCCAGACAGTCAATCAGATTCCCAGTGAAAACTAACTCTTCCTCTTGAATACCCTGTGGTTTTTATCTTGCCTAGGGAACAAAATTTGATCTAATCACACAAGAAAATACAACTTTTTTGAGAACTGTGAAAAATGCTCCTTTTGGCAATTCAGCAGCATAGGTTGTTAAGATGGGAGAAATGTTAATGGTCAATTACTGTATGTAGCACTCCAAGTCTGATGTCATTCCTTTTGCCCTTATTCTAGGAATTCTGTGCAGATTTCCGTATGTATCTAATACTGAATATTTTTTATATTGTATCTGGTTGCTTATGCAGTAGATTTGTGTATATAAGTAATATAAGGTTATATAATTGGCTGTCAGAGTTTAAAAAGGGATAGACTGATACTCAACCCAGTTTTCTTTGTTTATATTTGGAGATTAATTTTGTCTGTTTTTCATTGTAACCAATTTTGGTGTTAAATTTTACAAGGAAGAATAGAAGATCAATAGTGAATCTGTCTCTGACAGTCTGAAACAGCAGCAAGATATTTTTGGTATTTGGAGATCGAGGTGGTCGTAATCTTAGTGTTCCAGCCCTGTATCAGGCCTAATGGAAAACTGATTTTTTGTTAAAACAGACGTAAATTATGTGATCGGACATAAACAAGGTGATGCCGTGTATCTAGATTTGACCCTCAGCAGTGAGCAAAAATGATGTTAGAAAACCTAGTAGTGCAATAATTAGTTAAGGGTTAGATGACAAAAGGGCTAAAAATAAGATTGAATGAGATGGCAGAATGATAGATATGCTTAATTATTTCAAGAATGCATAATTCACGCAATTTCTATCACACAACAGGGAAATTGTTACAAAAATAATCTGTAAGATGTCTGTCTCTGTGAATAGTTGAAGTATTAAATGACATTTTAGCACATATACCATTATCTATGGGCTTTTTAGGAACAATGCTTTCCTCTATTTTGTGCAATACCTAGGTCGTTAATTCTTGACAAAAGGTCAGAAAAATTTCCACACCAGAATGTATTCTCATGAGCCTTCTTGGAGACAGCTATCTAGATAATATTTTTCTCATAATTTTTAATATTAAAGAGTCAAAGTATCCTCCCTGTGGTGAATAGCCTATACAGGGAAATGTGAGCTGAAACTCTTAATGAATTTAGATCAAACTCAAACAAGAAAGAAGGTTTCCAATGTAGGATTATAAATGAATGCTAGTGTCTTGAGTAGGCTAAGTCTTAAAGCAATCATCCAATATTTGAGAAGGCAAGAATCGGTTCCTTGCACTGCCTTAAGTATCTGCTTTTTAAATTTTTTTTTTACTTTTGAAGAATTATTTCACACACTATTTTGTGGGGTTTTCTTTGTGTTAAGTCTCAATTTAGGAATAGAAACTAAAATGTAGGTAATTTACTCCCAGTGCCACTTCAAGCTGTGATGAATGGACAAAGCTTTCTGCTATACTAAAGAAAGAACAACGGTTATTTTGTGGAGTTATTCCAAGGCTCCCTTTGACTTGGTGTATTTTGAATGATTCTAAGTACATCTGTTCTACGCCTCTCAGTAGTATTTGTTAATCCTTTATGGAGCTGAGAATCCCATAAACCTGGGGAGAGGAGAGGAGGAAGGAGAATCAACAGCCTTTTTACTAGTATAGCCAGCAAAAGACCTTTGGACCTTTGAAGCTTGCGAAAAATCAGCCCTTACACCTTTTGTCATGTTTTAAATTGTGTGTTAGTCTGTTATATATGTAATTTGGTGAATATATGAAATTCTACATTGATTTATTATTTTGCACATAGGGTGTTCTGCTATTCTGAGGGCTAATTAACATTAACATCTGAATTTAGTATTTTTTGTTGGCTGTTTTCCTCTGTCATATCTGTGGGATGACCATAGGAGAAGCATTGGTCTTCATTAGACACTAAAATCCAAACCAAGCATTCTCAGAGTCTGGGTGAATACAATATAGGAGAAAAGGCTTGTGAGGAACACCCTTATCTCCTGCCTTTGCCAGAGTTGTGTGTACACCTTTATTCGGTTTTTAGTGGCTATTAGAAACACAAGGGAATTAATTTAACCTCCCTTGTTTACCACAATGTTTTGTTCTCAAGCTTATACTTTAGACTGATGACTCTCACTGCAGAGTAAGCAAATCACAGAATCACAGAATGTCAGGGATTGTAAGGGACCTCAAAAGATCATCTCATCCAATCCCCCTGCCGGAGCAGGATCACCTAGATGAGGTTACACAGGAANACCTGGGGTTGTTCCTGCCCAGATGCAGGACTCTGCACTTGCCCTTGTTATATTTCATTAAATTTTTCCCTGCCCAGCTCTCCAGCCTGTCCAGGTCTCGCTGGATGACAGCACAGCTCTGGTGTGTCAGCCACTCCTCCAGCTTTGTGTTGTCAGCAAATTTGCTGATAGTACACTCAACTCCCTCATCTAAGTCATTGATGAATATATTGAATAATACTGGCCCCAGTATTATGGGGGCATAACATGTTGATCATCAGTTTATAATAGGAGAGAAGTTATTTTGCACAGAATATTATTAGTAACTCTGAATATTTGTGTTGTATTCTGTGTCAGAGTGATCCACAAACCTGCTTTGTTGATGTAGACTCTCTAAATTCTGGAAATGCATTTAAATTCTGGAAATGCAGTATATACTGTTTCCTTTACAGATGTAAAAGAAGATATAAAATACTATTTCATTTTTCTCATGGCTTTTTTAACCCATCTTGCCCTCTTTGCATTGTGTAAGGGTCTGTTATCTAGGCTTGCTTATTCTGGATTTGATTGCCCCTGGATAAACTTATTTCTATCCCTGTTTACCTGCTTAACAAATAGTGTTCCTATTTATGAATTACATTTAACAACAACAACAAAAATCAAAACAAGAACTGTATTTGTTGAAATAAGGATTTGGTATGAAAATTGCAGAAAACCAGACAATTGTAGAAGGGATGTATCTTAACAGGTTAATTTTTCCCCTTTAAGAGTTGGAGCAGAATTAATATTGTTTTCAAATATTTAACAGTCAATAGGTTTAATAAGTATCCTCCATTCTGTTCCATGAAGGTGCTCTAGATATGTTCGATTGCAGCAGAAATAAGCAAAATAATTCCCCAACAGTTGAGGGAACTGTCTCTTGTTCTGTATAAATTGATAAATATGAAGGACACGAGGAGGGAGGTGTGTCAAAGGTCTGGTGGGTGGCAAGGTCTTTCCTCTCAGGATCACTCTCAGCAACTTCAAAACCAGCTCTTGGAGGAAGGAGGATTAATTTTGCCCTTGGTACCTGAGCGCCAGAACTGAGGTCAACGTGAGGTTAAAGCAGTGCAGCCATAGCAGGGGATTTGAGCATTGCTGTTCTGCCAACAAAATCTTCCCAAGAACGTCATTCTATCAGTGAATGAAACAAAAGACAAGAGGATATTATGTTAGTATTTACTCACTTGACTTCCAGACAGGTATTAGTTCACTGAAAAATAACCTTTGAATTAAATAATACTTGGGAAACTGGACAGTTGAGAAAGACAAAGATCGAGTAGTTGTTTTGCACATCCAGGCTTTGTCTTCCCTTCTATGCTGGTTTTGGTGAGGAGAGAGTTAATTTTCCTCATAGTAGCTGGTATGGGGCTGTGTTTTGGATTTGTCTGTTGATAACACAGGGCTGTTTTCCTTATTGCTGAGAGGTGCTTACACAGAGTCATGGCCTTCTCTGCTCCTCACTCCACCAGCGAGCAGGCTGGGAGTGCACAAGGAATTGGGGGACAGCTGGGATGCTGGCCCCAGCTGACCAAAGGGATGTTCCAGACCATATGACATCATGCTTAGCATATGAAGCTGGGGGGAAGGTTGGTGGGGGGTGATGCTGCTGCTCAGAGAATGGCTGGACATGGGTCAGTTGGTAAAAAATTGTTTTCACTTTTCTTGGGTTTTCTTTCTCCCTGTGTGTTGTTTTCATTACAATTCGTTATTATTATTAATAGTATTATCATTTTATTTAAATTATTCAACTGTCTTTATCTCAACCCACATATTTTCTCCCTTTCACCCTTCTGGTGCTCTCCCCCATTCCACTGGGATGGAGTGGGCAAGCGACTGTGGGACTTAGATGTTGGCTGGGATTAAACCACGACACCTTCATGAAAACAGGATAAGGCTATAAATAATTAAAATGAGACTACATAAACTGGCTGTGGAAACAGGTATTTATTATATTATAAATTCTACCTCTTATACAAAAGACCAATCGATAGTCAAAATACGTAGATGTCATTTTGAAAGTAAAATATATTGCACTTAATGTCTTCACTTCCAATCAATATTCAGCTGGCCAAATCTCCCCTGAAGAGTTGTAATGTTTCTTTAGTAAGTAATACTTATTTTTAATATGTGTGGCGAAGCAGTGTGATGACATCAGTCACAACAGTGTTGCTGGACGTGATGGGCACTCTATTTTGCGTGGACAGCCATGGCAGAAGTTCATCTCCCAGATATGTCCTAGGGTGATTTTTTTTTTGTCATATGATTGAAAAAATTACTGCTTTGAATGCTGTTCTAGCCATCTCCTTGTCATTTAGTCAGGATGCTACACAGAAGAAAAAAAAAACAACCACCACTTTTTGTGGAAATAAAGTTCTGTTCTATAAAAGCTGTATCACACATGAATCTGTCCTTTTCCTCTTCACACCTTGGTATTTAGGCTTGTGACCAAGTGAGGATTATGTGATCAAACTTTGGTATTGAACCAGTTCCTCATTTTGACTTTCTCCAGTGCAACTTCTCAGTCTCAGAAGCCAAACACAAGTGGAGAAGTGAGGCTGGTGTAGAGCAAAGAGCCTTGGAGGTATTGAACGTGCAGGTTGCACATTGATTTAGGTGGGATGCAGGGGGTTTGGATGCTGTGCTGCTGCTGGTAGGAATGTGGTTTGGCTCGAGGAGGGGCTGCGAATGAGTATTATAGGGGTTATGAAAACCAGATATGTGAATGGGTTGTCCTGAATCATTCTATATACAGCATTGGTAGAAAAATTCAGTATTTTTCATAACTATCTGTCTTTACAAGGAGTATTTCTGTTTCTGTACCCAGGGACACAAAGTATGTCTTTACTTCATCATTTCTCACTATAGGTATAATTTGTGGATAAAACCCATGATATCACTCCTGTTTTATAGTGCAACTTGACAGGGTGACATAGCATCATCTTGGTGATTTCTCTGAGCATCTTGTGTGCATGAGGTGATACACAAAGCTTTAAAGAATGTGATGAATGACTTTACAGAGCCTCGCAAAGTCAAATGACATATTGTCACAGTTGATCTAAGTCTCACCGAAACTGAATGCAGTAGTCAGGGTTTTTTGTGATAGATGAGATGTTTGGGTGATTACCTCTTCTCCAGGAGGAAAAAAAACAACCTGATGGACATGACATTTGCATTCCCTTTTAATATCTTTCAATCAGAGCTATACCTCATATTGGGCACCAACTTCCAGCTCACCTTATCCAGATAGCCTTTGCTATCAAGGAATATTTTTGTTCTGAAATAGGTTGCTGCTTCTCTGTATTTTCAATTAGATATCAAGAGATCCATTTACTATAGGAAAGGTTTGGATAAAACTGGCTTTGTGCAGCTTTTCACTGTAAATGGTGCTAAGAAATTATCATGAGAGAAAATAACTTTTGTAAGCACAACCATTAGCAGACCTTCCCAGTTACTTCCCTCAAAATTTTGAAACCCAGGATGGTTTCACTGAAGCTCTGCATTTTGTATCAAAACACTTATTTTTTGATGTAAAATAAGTGTCCCTGTCTTCCCTTCTTGCTCCAACAGGGAAGAAATGCAAATTTATGAGCAACATTTCCCTATCAGTGTAGTCAGCCCTAAGAAAAAATATTCAGGCAATTTCTTGAGAGCCTTGATCTAGTCTATTTGCAAAATTATGCCAGATAAACAGTCCAACATAATATTCACATCTGCACATTCAGTTAGCTATTTTGCTGGAATAGAGGTGCAAAAAAGTGGAAAAAAATAGGTCTGAGAACTAGAAGTTCTGGTCTTTGTATGAAAAGAATGTAGCAAGTAGAGGTCACTTCCTTGGGGTTTTTTATTATGCGATAAAACTGTAATTAAAACATCTTAAGATGATTTCCATATTTAAGCTTATATTCTTTATTTCCTTGAAATTGTTTGAAAGGGCTTTCTATAGTCCTCCTTGGGGGGGAAAAAAAAAGTATTTTATCCTTAAATGCATATTTTATTTTTACAGTAACATAGAACAACAATTTGTTAGTACAAAAAATTACTGAAAATCAGTTTGACTTAAATGAGTAGTAAGTGGAAAAATCAACATTATTGGTATTTCCAAACTGTGAAACTTCGGGCACAAACTGCTGCGTTGCTGACTCTGAATACACTCGAGCAAATGAACAGATCCTTCTGTCCACTTATTAAAAAAGTTTGGGTTGAAAATGAATTGCCACATTGAGTCTTTGAACTTAAAGACATAAACTGCATGGTTTATTTATCATATAGGAATACTTCTAAGGTTCTATGTAGTTCCTCTTTAAACCAGTGCAACATCCAGTCTTCATTGGAAGAGTACTGTCTTTGCTCACTTACTACTGGTTTAATAAAGACAGAGATTAGGAGTGAGGTAGCATGGGAAATGGGCCGTTAACTGCCATAAAGTGCCCCTAATGTAAGGTGACATATTAATAATGACAATGGCAATGTCACGGATGATGAAAAATGCAACTTCTGCACTTTGTAGAAGTTCTTTTTTTCCCAGGAATTGCTGTTAATTGCCCTTTCTCTGGTCTCCATTTACAGCTTTCTCACTCCCTTCTCTGACTGGGTTATATCTTATTGGAAATTTGGACTTGATGATCCTAGAGGCCTTTTCCAACCTAAATGATTCTATGATTCTAAGTTAACACAAAGTAACTAAACCAAAAATAGAATAAAGATAGCAGCAATGGTGTTGAATCATCTGATGTGTACTGCAAGCAGATTGTCCACAGGCAATCTTAAACTCATTAATAAAAAGCTTTCTAGAAGCATAAGAACATTAATGGTTTACAGATGTAAACCTCAAGAATTCTGTATAGTCGATTAATATTTAGATGGAATATAAATCACTGCACAGCTGAAACTTCACAGCAGTTTTATAGATGGGGACCTGAAAATCTGTGATTTTACTGATGGAGAGGGAAGGCACAAAGTCTGTACAGCAGATAAATCCACAGTTAAAGGTGAATTCTGCCCATAGAAACTTAAAGGTGAATTCTGCTCACAGAAGCTTATTTTCTAAACTCATAGCTTAAACCCTCCTTCTTTGTATTAAGAGAAAGTATGCATATATTGCCTGGTTATGGTCTATAATGCGAGGTTTAGCCAACGTGTTGCTCTTCTATGAAGGGAACTGCAGTAGCAAAATACAATTACAAAGAATTACATGCTAAATGACTGTTTGTGTTATTACTGTGTTTATTGTTCATGTTCAACTCCAATACATATTCAGTTATTTATATATTAGCATTTAATTAGTGAAAAATGAATCTCTAGTTATGGGAAACTGTTGCTAAGAATATTATGGTGATGCTTTTTGAAATGTTTCCAGAATTGACTCTGAAGTTTCTCTTGCCGAGATCCAAGTGAAGCTGCAGAGCTGAGTGTTGCCAGAATGCTCTGGAGCAATAGCTGGGAGGGACCAGTGCCAAAAATGGGGTGCATATCTTAAACTGAAACTTGGCTTGGGTAAAAATCTATAATAAACTTATAGTAAGCATTGATCCCTACCTGGAAGATAGATGCAGAGGTTTCCCATAATCGGTTATTTCACATTTCTCACAACTTTCAAGCAAACCTTGAAAGTTTGCAAGCAATAATGCAGCTTGAGGTAATCTTGCTGTGTCACTATAAAGGGAAATAAAGGTAAAAAATAGCTCTCTTTCAGGTGGATTATAATCTAAATTACTTGAGAGCAACACAGAAGTCTCCCTTTCAGCTGCAACCCAGGGAGAGCTTCTGTCCCTCTTGGACATCTGGGAAGATGGCAAAGTAAATAGCTCAGTGGCAGTAACTCTTGATCTCTTCTTGACAATACTCGGGTGAAATCTTTTCATTTATGTTCCTTTAGAGCTTTGTTACCTCACTTATTGCTTTAGGCCTGACCTTGCTGCAGATAAACAAGGAGTTTGTTACTGATTTGCTTCTAGAGAGATGATTTACCCATTAACCATTACTCTCTGAGCTTGGTCATCCAGCTGTTCAACCTATCCATCCATCTACAACATCACAGCTTACATACAAGACTATCTGGTCATTTTATTACAGAAGGTGGTCAGTTTGGTCAGATATGGTTTCACCGTGGTAAATCCTTGCTGGCTGTTGCTTTTTGCTCCTTTATGTGCTGTGTTCCAAGAGGACCTGCTCCCTGACTTGTTTTAGTCAAGCTGAGTGTGTGACCTAAAATCACAAGATGTCATATGACAGTAACAACATGATAAATTGTCTGCCTGGTGTTCTGTAAAATTATAAACAGTGAAATCCATTTGATTTGGAATGGATTTTAATTGGGTAATTAGCAGCTTAGAGAAAGGAAAAGTGTATCACAGCATAGTGTATATCAGTAAACTTGCAGTCGTTTCTCATGCACTGGAAGTTGAAGAGAAATTTGCTTCACAAGTAGTTTACATCTATCTTTCTCCTTTTTGAATAATCATTTCACATTTTCACTCTTAATAAAAACTCTGATTTCACTAACATGGAGCAAAGCTGAGAGAATGAGGGTGTCAGGACATCTTCATTTAGTTCTTGTGAGGTTCCTAACAGCCTTACTTGCAGTCACTAAGACTATTAATATACATGGGTTTGGGTATATTGATGGAATAATAAGACTGTGCTAACCACTTAGAAGAAAAAACCCTGATAAAAATTGATTCTCCAGTTACTTATAAAAACAATTAATTTCATGACATTAGATCTATGTCTTCCCTGAGTACTTTTGCCTTTTTCTGTAACTGGACTGCACATCTAGGAAACTGAGGGTACCATAATATGTTTCCTTAACTTAAAATGTAGTCAGGGTTGGATTTTTGACTTGCTGAATGCTTGGGAGGTTCTAGGAGCCTTGTACTCGTTACATATGACAGATCCAAGATGCCTGCCTTGCAGAGTTGTCTCAAAAAGGTGGAGAAGGGCATGTGTAAAACAGGCCTGATATTTTCTGTGAGAAATGAGAATGTAAATGAAGTAACAGCTTTGTTCATCCACTTCTTGACTGTGGTGTGAGACAGTGTCTGAAGCTCCAATACAGTGGGTGAGAAGCAAAGGTCAACATTCAGATGGGTTCTACAGATGCTAACTTATGCTTGAGTTGTGTAGAAGAGGCTGGTAATGCTACTGTAAAGATGTTACACCAGGGTTTTATGTTCTATGTAACTGGAGCCGATGATGGAAAAAGGCTGCCTTGGATAGGGGATCTTAATACCAAAGATATGGAAACAATCCAACTTTTCGGGCAAAGACTTGTAACCATATCTGTGTTGATTTAAAGTAGCAGTTGAAAGCCAAAAATTAGGTGTGGAGACATTTATATACACCCAACACTGAAAAAGAGATGAGAATGACTTCGAAGTGATAATGCAGAAAAACCCCAATGCTGGCAAATATCTGCAGAATACTTCTTCAGCTTTTTCTAAAGGACAAAATTCAAGGGCATCACAAAGATCTATCATTTCATACAGGGTAAACACTGTAATTGTTTTGCCACTGCAGCCAGTCTGAGTATTCTTAGATTAATTAATTTTTATTGAAAAAGGATACTTTAAGTAATTGCAATAGATTTTCACTAAAACAAATATTTATTTGGCAAAAATCAATGCATTTTAATTTGTGCAACTACATTGTGCTCACACATCACGTATGCAGACACATGCTCTGGGCTGGTGTGGGGAAATATGAAGAAACAAACCATTTTTTTTATTGGTGCATCCTTTTGACTTCATAATTTTTTTTTAATGCCTCTATCTCAGTAGTTCCCTCCTTTTGGGCCAATGGCTTTTCTCTTCCAAGAGGATTTTATAAGCACTTTTTTGAAATTCTTTATAACTGTTCTCTGTCTTCATTTCCCATCCAAAATATCTTTAAAGAATAATTAGAGAATTTCTTGTGCTTAGTGTGCCAGTTCAGAGCGCTTTTCAATGCAGTCTTGTTTAGCACAGTGCTTAGACTGAATTGTTTGCTGGAATAGTTGTGAAGATTGTGAGCCTGTGATTACCACTAATTAAGGCTAAATTACAGCATCATTTAATAGCCTACTCTTCCATGATAGAACAACTTCTCATATCTACCTCAAACACTTGTGTTTTACTGAGAAGGCAGGTAGCAAATTTATCCCTGAAATACATCTCCCTGTTATAGATTTCCTCATGTTTCAAATTGAGTAAGAGTCTTCTCCTTTATCCTAGAAAAGAGAAGCCCTGTGTGTTGGATAAGGCAAGAGAATGTAGGATGAGATCAGTGTTTGGATTTTGAAGGAACAGTCTGTCTATGGGAATAGTCACTTTGTTCAGTTCTGTGGGCTCAGCTGTTGTGTTGGTCTGAAAATAAAGGACAATTCAACCAGTATGCTGCTGGAGGAAATACCACAACACTGTTGTGGCTCAGTAACACAATTTATGGCTTGGTTTGATACTGAGATACTTCTCAGGAGGTTTTCTGTCCTAAGCTGAAGATGGGTCTGTATCTGCACCCTGGCATTAATAGAGCAGCTGGCAACTTGGAAGAGGAGAGAAAACTCTGGACTTTTAATCTCGTATCTCCATGCTTTCTGAGAAGCAACATGTGACAATCTCTGGGAGGTTTCTCTGTCTCTGAGTAATATGAAATCCATCAGCAATTATCTTAATCTTAAAGGAGTGGGAAGGTGTTTCTAGCATCAAGTATACAAAGTGTTGGGTTCCAGTTCTATTGCTGGGTGTTTCTAATCAAGAACAGTGAACTTCATGTTCAGCGTTAAACTTCTCTGCTGTGAGGTTTCTCCTGAACTTGAAAACTTGCCCTCTGCAAGTGACTGCTCTATAGAAATGCAGAGTTTAAGGTTTTATGAGCAGAAAGGGCAAAACAGTTACTTCAGGTACTTCCTATCAATGATTTAAGGGATCTTGTCAGTTGCTGTATCTGCAGACAACTGCCTTAATCTGTAGATTGGTGACTTGCTTCACAGAAAGCTCTTTAGTTCTAATTTCCAGTTTCTAATTCTATATTCCTGCGTCCTTTCTCTAGAGCAGTGTCTTCATCTCCTTCCAGAAGGAGTTTGTAGACAGTTCTCTGTGTGTTGTTTTAAGCCTTCAGTGTGCCAAGCCCCAGGGAAGAACAGGCTGGTTTAGTATTAGCATTGGTTAGTACTTCACTATGGGCCATTGGTATGAGAGAACCATATGGGGTTATGGGGAAATCTGGGAAAGGGTAGATTTAGGTTGGATATTAGGAAAAAGTTCTTTAATATGAGAGTGGTTGATCACTGGAACAGGTTTCCCAGAGAGGTGGTGAAGGCCCCATCCCTGGAGACATTCAAGGTCAGGTTTGATGGGGCTCTGAGTAACCTGCCCTAGTTAGAGATGTCCCTGCTTGTTGTAGGGGGATTGGGCTAGGTGACCTTTAGAGGTCCCTTCCAACCCAAACCATTCTGTGATTCCAGATTTTGTGCTGTCAGTGTGTATCTGGTGCTTTGCAGTAATTGCAAAAGTAGTAGGTGAACAAAAGTGAGTGGATTCTTCCATAAACCATAGGAATACACCTTAATCACTTCATTTTTATTGCTTTATAGATTAAGTGCAAGGGAAACATAACATTTATGGGAGAGGAATGGTGACTGGTTTGGGTTTGTTTAGCACTTTATACTCAAAAACATGAGACAACATACTGCAGTAAATATTATGGATTACAGTAAACCAATTTAATTCCTATATGAGCCTCAGACTTCTGATGCAGATGTTTAATGAAGTGAGCTATTCCCCACTGATTTTGCATTACCATTTTGAGTAATTTTCCCAACTTGCAGTATTTTGTATGAGCTCATCAAAGTAAAAATAACAGCTGCTTGTCTTGAGTTTTTCCTGTGTGGTATTCTGATAATCATTTTAGTTCATACAAACAAGTTGATAATAGTGTAGTGAGGGAGAAATCGAAACCCAACATTAGGGCTATTAATGATGTGAAAATATCCTGCTTGAAAGTATTGTGCGGGAGGAGGGAAGCCAAATAAATGTATTCTCAAACTACAGTTGAGCTTTGTGAGGCAGTAATCCCTTTTTCAGAAGATTTTTATGGACTGGTTTTATAAATTGTGATTCTCAAGACTTCATTTAGGAGCAGAAGTAGAATTTTCTAATCCAAACAAAGTATTTAAATAACTATGTAATAATAGTAATGTGTGTAAAATAGCAATATTTGAATATTTTGTAATAATGCTAGTAATATATTACATAAAGCATGTGTGGAGTTGATGCGAAGAGGGGAAAATAGTAGTTCCAATGAAACTGGAACAATGGGAAAAAAAAAACCTTCTGGAAGACCAAAGAAAACCATGAGTACTTGTAACAGTACTACTTACATGTACTTGGCTGGGTGGGCTGTGGGCAGAATTTGTAGGATGGGACCGTGTAGGCAGACAAAGCTATGGTTGCATCTGTAGGTGAAGAAAGGGTGGCAGGAGATGAGCTTCCCTCATCAATGTGACCCATCAGAATCTGTAGCTGATGCCTCTGGCATGTGGGGGTGGTCATTCTTGCTTGGCTTGTGTAGTGGTTGGACCACCCTGAGTAAAATGATGCTGTGGTTCTGCTGTTGGGAGCTTTATTAATTGAATAGCTCAAGAGCTATGCTATAAAAAAGATACTGCTGAAGTTTGAAACTTGAACTTAGGGCTTTCCTAGTACTTTATTTATAGGTAGTTTCTCCAAAGTTTTTTTCCATTGCTAAAAATAGCTTTCGCTGTACAAATCCTTTATTTATTGCTTACATAATGGTTTTATGTTACGCATTTGCTGCAGTTTTCCTGTCAATCCTGTTTCATGTAAAAGTACCTTCAGTAAGACAAGAGCAGCAGCAAAATGTTCACCTTGCCACTCAGAGTTGTCTTCATCAAGCTCATGGCCTGGCTTCTAGATTAATGTGCCACTTGATGTGGTTTAGATTATACAACTTTTTTATTAAAGCTACTTCTTGCATACTGGATGAACTTCTCCATCCTTTGCAGCCTCAGTGAGTGGAAGAGAGTGCAAGCAGCATTGGCCACAGTGTTAAAGATGCTTTTAGAAGATAAAATTATCTGAAATAAAGTATGGAAGGCTGAAAATAGGAAAATAAAGGACTGGACTGTATAATGTACATTAATGTGCATTTTCTAACAATGGCTCTCAAATATTTATTTGAGAGAGGTTGCTGGAATTCCCATCCCCTGGAAGATTCCCTCTGTCACACATCTCAGTGCTTGTTCTTCCACTGCTGCTGTGATGTTTTTTGTTGCTGATAGATACTATATATTAAAAAAAACCCCAGTAATCTGTATATTTTTTTTTACTCAATGCTTATCAATACTTCATGCTCTGAATGATAAACTGCTAAAGTGTGCACAACATGGAATTTACCTCTTACCTCTTGAACTCTTTCAAGGAAATGGTACAATGATGTGCTACAATCCTTCTAGCCCCAGCTCCTGATTTTTCATTTCACTCACCTATTAAAAATTATTGATTCAATCTTACTGTATTAAAATTAATCTGGAATCTAATATTCAAACTCGGCCAAAATAAGCTACTACAGAAGATGGCCAAACCAATTTTTCATGAAATTACAGAGCTCAGTTTCTTAGTTGATAAGTTCCTTTATTCTTTTGGCAAAACTCAGACTCTGAGACAGTCAGTGCCTGCTTAACTAGCAAGGAAACATTGAGCAAACTTGCTGCCATCATAAACATGTTTACTAGGAGGTATTTTCTTATAAGTCAGAAGAACCAGGAAATGGGACTTGCAGGCTTTCTCTCTGGAAAGTAACAGCTCTTCTAGGGCTTAAAAGTATATATAAAATATTTTTTCCAACCAGTTTTCTTGGCTTGCAGGTTCCTTGGATGTAACTAGAGATGTTCTTGCTGACAAGAAGCTGTACAGAATCTGTTTTGGCTTTTTCCTCTGGCAATGCTTTGTGCAGAATCAAAGATAATAGAGCAGAATTAAGGTGTTCCAGCTGGCATGCAGGGCTACCAATTAAATGGAACTGGCTTTCTTAGTTGAAGTTGAATGATTAAAAAATGAGAGAACTTTCAATGGTTTAAATCTTCGATATGGGAAAGTTGAAGCTCATGTCACCTGTATGTCTAGTGCTGTACTGTTACCTGCAGGCAAACCCCTCCAGATCTGTTGTCTTCTGGGGAAACAACTTTTGAAATGAGATCAGCCAAGAGAAGACAACGATTCTTGGGGAAATATTTCCTGCAAAGCAATTGAACAAATTCAGAAACTTGGATAAAATCCAAGATATATTTTGGCTGAAAAATGCAGAAACATATAAAAATTTAATTATACTTCAAGTGCTTTGTAGGAGACCTTAGTATCCTTTGAGGAGAATGAGGCTTTAGCAGGATATGATCAGCTAAAACTTGGCTTCTCTGAGCTCTAGGAATGGAAAGCCAACATCTGCAATCCTTTTCCCCCCGACAAAATCTGATGTGGTCTGATGTTAAGATGGATAGTTCTGCTCCTCTAAAGAAAATACACTAATATATTTAACATATAATAATATGTTAAGTGAAATTAGTTGAAATTGGTTTCACTCTTCTCATCTGTTTATTTCCTTATTCTTCTATCCTGTTTTCCAGTAACAAAAGAACTGTTTGTCAACCATATTCAGATAAAAACCTGCCTCCAATTCAGTTATGTTCCTTGTAGCTCATTGTCTGGAAAATAAGGACTTTAAGGGCCATAAGCAAAATAAAAAGCATTTTATTTTTCCTTCATTTGAAGCCTAGGTGAAAATATCCATGTGCCACTTCTAGCACCAAATTGGTGCTTTTTGAAGTAAATTTCCAGTAACTAGCTAGTTCATTAAGGTGCTCGGGTCATCTCCTCTTATAATATTTGATCTCCAAAATGAAATAACACTACTTTTAATTTTGTTGTCGCTAAGGATCTTCATAATAATGTTTGAAAGTGTGTGATCTCAAAGTAGACATGTCTGCCCTCAATTTTCTTCCTCTGAACTTTCTTACTGTTCACTCATACTAGTCAGATTATTTTGATGTGTGTGCATTGGTATTTGTTTAAATGCAGCATTACTGTTGCGCTCTGAACATATTTCTAATAGTGTCTAGGAATCATCTCAAATATTTCATTATTTCTGGTGTAACATTGAAAAAACAGAAAAAGGCATGAACATGAATTTCAGTGGTTTGATTCTAATTTTGCCCAACAAAAATAAACAGCCCTTTTTGAAATTGGTGACTTTGTGATGTTGTAGACACAAAGGTATTTTCTAGTTTAACTTAATTCCCATTGGAAGATCCAGACTCTGAGAAACATGGGAGGGGATGAGGATCAGAAACGACAACAGATGCTCTTGCTGTCCCCAGCCATTTGCTCCATAGCTTTGATGGATGTTTCTGTCCCTGAGGCAGGGATGTCTACTCAAGTCATGAATCAGGTCCTGAAGAGCAGCAGTTTTAAGTCTGGCATATTATGGTAACTAATTTCTGCTTCAGTTTGCCTTACTACAGAGGACTAAATCTGTAGTCCAAAGTGATGTGAGAGTGGATTTGCAACCAGACAGCAACATCTGGCACAGAGATTGGCCACACAAGAAGGCAGCTGCAATCTTAATGGTGAAGCTCTAGAGAGTTGCTGCAAATTTCTCAGGGTGTATAAATGATTGCAAAGAAACTAATGAAATTATAGTTAGTTGTTGTTTCACTATTTGTGTTATTTATGAAGAAAGGAAGAACAAGACAGCCTTTGTCTGCAGGAGCAAGAAACTTACTCTTTCCACTGGAAGACAGACCAGCACCTAGAACTTGTGCAGCCCACAAGATTTTAAGCTTTCTTAACAAAAATCCACAACTTCTTTACAGCTGTAACTGTTGATAACCAAATACATTATGAATTGGCATGTATTAAATATCTCCTTGTAATCCTACAAATTAACCAGGCTAACTATCTGGAGCTTTCAAAACTGACTTGAAATTGAAGAAATAATTTCTTCAAATACCTTTTATATAGACCTTTTGATCTCCATATACAAAAATACGTATATGTAGTATGTAATTACAAGTTCATGCATCTCTGTAAAGGAGAATCAAGTGGAGCATAAGGATACACCTCAAATAGGAAATCATCTTCTGAAACTTATTGGAAAGACCCCAAACATGCCCAGAAACAGAATAATATGATTTATAACACAAGTAATGTTTTCCAAGTAGGATTTATCACACTATCAGTTATCTCTACAAGTAAAATTTAGCCTTTCCCTGCTTGTTTAACTTTTTCCCTTCTTCTTTAAATACATAGCATTCAAATAATCTTAAATGGTTTTGATAGTTTTCTTGGGTTGTAAGACTCAATGGGAAATGAGGTAAAAGCAGAGTAAATGTATTTAGGTATTTGTCTTGTCTGGGAATGACTGATTAATTAGTTGGAGATAGTTTCATTCACATTTGCTGCATTTTCTTCATCTGTAATTTTACTCATTTGCTTTTCTCAAAAGCATGAGTAATTGTGCAAAATACATTAAGAATACAAACCAGACCTAGCAGAATACTCTTACTCCTAATTTGTGAAAATGATTTAATGAAGACTTATGCACTGTTTTCTTGCTTTCATGTAAGCAAACCTGTATTACACTTCTAGTGTGCTATGGGGCTTTAAAATTCTGAACATTTTTGTTTCACTAGACATGCACAAGAAATCATAACTTAACATTATCTTTGTATGTAAATGAAACCTATAATTTATTTTGAAATACTTTATTGCAATTCACTGACATGCTTTTAGGTGATTTGGTGAACTCTGGAGGTTGTGGCGGGGTCTCCAGGTGTCATCCTATGAATCCTGTGAAATTCATTTTAGCCCTAGATGCTGCTAATAACCTTTCCATAGTCCATTAAACAGAATTGTTCTATAGGTTTAGTACAGACTCAGCAGGCAATTCTGCTGATGTTAAAAAGCACCTGTCTACAGCCAGCCCCCACTTAGGAGGAATGTTCTTTTTCATACTTCAGCAGCCATCTACTATGGATGGCTCGCAGGTCCCTTCTACCCCCAGACTGGTGGAATGATGCTGCCCGTGTCATGCAGTGTGAGATGTCTGTAGAGCTGTCCCCTGCAGGGATCTCTGATAATGAATTCCGTGGGCGATGGACACATCGCAGCGGCAGGGTCAGGAGGGGTGTCCCCATGCGAAGGCGTGAAGCTGCTGTGGAACTGGAGCAGTGTGAGGTTTCATTCTTTCAGCAGGCAAATCTTAAATGGTGAGATTTAACTATGGTCTGGATATCATTAGGGCACTTCAGTGCTCAGAGTTAGAGGGGGGTGAGAAGTGGAAAGCGTTGCAACCTGGCGGTTTTGAGAACAGATCTGAGAGCTCCTTGTTTCATCAGCAACCTGTAATAAGTTGTGTGGCCTCTGTGCGGAAGGTACACAAAATAAAAATGAGGTTAAAGCTGAAAGCTAGCCATCACTGAAAGCCAAATGCTGTGAGTTCAATTTCTTCATTAGATTAAATTTTGACTCATACTTGCTCAGACTTCAATTTCCCAGGCTGACCTGCAAGGGCCACATCTCCCCAGGTAGAAAATGTTTCCAACAATCTAGGTAGTCCTCAAGTGGAGGTCTAGGTGACTGTGTTTGTGCAGAACTGTGGTAGCATGTATGAAAGATACTCCAGTGCAGTGTCTTGCTCTATGACAAAAGAAAATAAGATGTGAAGATGACTTTAAGTAAACGTTGTTACCTTTTTCAGCTGATGCAGTGTAGCACATCTGAAGATTAAACAAACTTATGCTACCTTTCAATAGCCTCAAATTAAAAAGATGCTGCATCACAGGTCAAAATATTGCACTGTGCCTAAGTACATATGCTACATAGTAGTGTAATGGACTATAACATAAGGTTGTCTGTAAAGCTTAATACTGTGCTAAAAATGGGAATATGGGTGGTATTGGAACATGTAACTTCCAGATTAGTGTGTGGGTGTGAATTAGAGATGTCTAATTAACTTTTCTGATGTTGAAACTGTGCTGCATTATAAACTGCACCTTAAAGGGATTGAGTTGGGAAACTAAATGATGTCAATTTAGACTCTTGCTTGGTTCTTAGTGAGGCCAGAGTTCAACAGAGCACTGCAATACTGGGGCAAATAGAGTTTTACTGGCCTCTAAAATTGTTTTTGGAACTGAAAGCAGGAGGAAGATAGTAAAATGGAGGAAAGCCTGGATAGAAATAATAAAAATACTGTCAGGAAAAAAAAAACCCAACACCTTATGAAAGGATGATATTTACCTAAGTCTACTCATATCTCTGGATTACATTTAGTATGCAGGAAAAGAGTGTGTAGTATTTAATCACTTGAAAATGTGGCAGATCTGTTATTACTGCCTTTTTCCATTGAAAGGAGCTTTAGTTTTCTTAACTACACCACAATTCTTTATGAAATGTTTCAATTCTATTATATTTACTCCAATGTCATACTTGTTCTTATGTTTAAAGCAAAAGCTTTGCTTTTGTTACTGAAAGTGCTCTTTTTACAAACTGTGAAGGTGCAGAAGCTTCCTCTCTATAGAGCTACCTTTTTGTCTCATTTATAGTCCTCTATAGAATGTGCCTCATCTGAATTGCATACTTTAAATATGTATGGTACATTAGAATACAGATGCATTACATGAAGAGTGGAGGTATGTGTCATCTCAGCATCACCCATAAATGAGACACTGAAGAGCCGCAAGGCTTGTGTGCAGTCGAATGTGTTGCTGTTTGCTCCTCTTGTCGTTCAAATACTAAAAACTCTGCTAGGAAAACGTGCTATATTCATCTCCTTGAATGCATAATAAAGTTTCTTTTTTATAAAGAGTTTTTCTCACAACAGATTAATTTTGACTTTAAGTGCTGGTTAAACTTGCAGTGAAACAAAGGTACCTTTGTGGGCAAAATTAAGCTGCAGCATGGAGCTCGTAATTTAGATTTGAAAAATCAAAGCAGATTTTTCTCACATTTGGGTAAAATCTTCTCTTGACTGGTTATTTTACTGTACCCTAAGTCAGAGTTCGGCAATGAGATGCCTCCTTAAATGTGAGCACAAGAATTATGCCCTGTGCTATTTGTCTCCATCAGTATTGCTGATGGTGTGGAAAGCTGCTCTGCAGTTTCATCTCTTCAAGTTCTGTGAAATGGCTGGAAGGCATTGGCCTTGGAAAGCCATGCTGTGAGTTGCTCCTGGCTCTTCTTTCCTCTGTGCTTTCTCCATACTGGTATAACCTGTACCAGTCCATAGCCATGTAGCAGGCCATCGGTTTTGTGCTGAGTTCAGCAGGCCTCATGGCTGGGGCCTGCCAGGCTTGCTCAGGCTGTGCTCTTCGTGACCTGTCTACAGCTTTGTCTTACTTGGTTTTGCTGTAACAACCATTTTTCTAAGTGCCTGTGGCAAATTTGGTTTACTTTTTGTTTATCCTTGTGCAGAGCCACCACAGTTTTGTGATCACAAATGCCGTAACATAGTGAAATCCAGGCCTGGCATGGTAATGGAGACTATGAAGAGTGTAGAGACAGAAGGCATGTGGAGGTGCATGGGCTCCTGAGGCTTGAAAGAAATGCAGACCACCTGAGCTGGGCAAAACTGGCTTTAAGAACAAAGTAATAGTGCCCAACGTCCATAAAGGGCATCATGTAGTAAATAAATCTGGATGTAATGTGGAGCTGCAAATAGACATAGAAGGAACAAGATACAAAAATGTTAGTGTATGTATATTTTAAAAAAACTGCCTTGAACTCATCTGAAGTGAAGAAGAAAACATCAGCATGAACATCTTATTCCTCCCATCAAGGACTAATGATGGTGACAGCTCTCTAACCACACAAACATCGGAATGAAACCCCTGGCTGAAGGACCCACAAGAGCCACCAAGGGAAGGATAGGCATAACACCAGAAAGGTAAAAAAGTTTTATATGCACACTTAAATTCTCTCCTCCTCTTTTCTGTGATAGTTAATGTTAACTAATTATGGTGAGACTGTTAAAATATCAGGTAGACTTAAGAATAAATTCTGGGTATGTATGTATTTTATAAATAAATGAAAAACATACTTCCTAAACCAAGATTTGAACATAAGGGTAAGGCCTTCTTTCTCAGAGGAGAAATTCCTCTAGACTTGAAAGCCTATTGAAATTTCTCTGCTTTCATGCTCAGAAGGGATGCTAGGATGTGGTCCTCTAATTCCATCTTCAAAAATCAGATGAATAAGCAATCAGCAATCATGAATATTGTGCCAGAGCCGCATATCGAGTACAAGAGTAGAGATTGATTACTCAGTGCTTCTGCACAGAGGTATTTTGCAGGAAATCTGCATCATAATGCATTGCTTCCTATTGGATTGGATTTAATAAAACAAACCAGAGGTTCAGCATTTTTTATAGATTCCACTTTCAGTGATGGCTAGATATATTTCTCTCTAAAAATAATATTATTCTGCAGCTGAGGAATAGAGAACATTCTTCCAGTTACTGCAACATCAGCAGTGCTTTGCCATCTATTTTTCTAGCATGTGTGTTAAAATGATCCCTTTTATGAATCTGGCAATCTGTCAGCAGCATGGCTGAGAATAGCAGGGATGGATGTGAGCCATAAACCAAAAGCTAGACCCTCCTTGGGTTAAGAACACTACTTCATACTTGGCTGGGTCAAGACCCTGGCATCAGGTACTTCTGACTTGGATGCTTTGGCTTCATTTTGAGTAACTAATTTCCTTTATTATGGTAAGACTAAGGAAATGCTAGGAGTTAAGTGGTGTCCCCTCCGTACGGGCTGAACAGAACCTGAAGGAAGGCTGCAATTTTAAGTTGTGGTTGTCAGCTTGTTTTTGCTCAGTACTGGGAATATTTATGCAGTGTAGTAGCGTAACAGCCATAGATCCAAATAATTTACTGAGTGATGCTCAGGGATCAAGAAGAGCAGACGTGCACACAGAGCCATACCTAGACTTGGGGATGTGTTGGAGTGATTGCGTTATAACTGGACTCTGAATACCCAGAATATTAAGTCTGTTTTGAATTCAGCAGCCGCGATCCAGTTCTAAGCAAAATGCCATATTACATTGACAATAAAAGTTACTTGGACCTCTATTAGCTCATGGCTTGATGGTACACGTAGAGAGAAAAATTAAAAGCACTCTCACTGTATTCCTATTCAAATATTTGGTTTTGCCACAACCCAGGAAAGGGCTGTCAAATCCCATCATAAATCAGTTGCTGAATGACTGCAATTTTTATGAGCCAGTTTACCTAAATATGCCTGTCTGAAACTGTTATGGTCCAAGAGTTGATTGAGGAATAGGTCAAGTGTCCTTGCCATTGGGATGGAGTTGTCCATGAAGGTGAGCAGAGGGCAAGGTGTGGTAGGCCTCTTGCCGTGTGTCTGTCAAAGCACTGAGTCCAGTGGAGATTTATAGCACTACATATGAGCTGAAAAATAACTTTTATTTCTTTCTTACTGCAGTGATTTGATCACATTTACTACTGCTGTGTCCTGGTTATGCCAATTCAGAATCTAGCTCAGACTTTTTGGTTTTTTCCACTGGGTTTATGATTATATCTTTCAATACTGTTTTAATAGTGTGCTTTTTGGTTCCTTTTTGGGAACCTTCACTTTGTAACCTAGTTTGATGGTCCAGCTATTATTGGTAGATAAGTTTAAGCCACTTTCCTCCTTGCCTTCATTTTTATGAAGTCTGAAATGCCAATAAGCATTAAAATAAAAATTTTAACTGAACTTGGCAAAGGAGAACCTGAAAAGGTGTTGAGAAGACCATCTGATTTTTGACAAGTTGAGAGTTGCTTAGAGTGGGAGCTTGTAGCTCATCTTAAAAAAAAAATAATAAAAAAATTAAAAGATCAGTGCCTCTACATTGTATTTTCTAACAGCTTTTTATTCTGAGAATACATTAGCATTCTTTGTCAGGGAAAATATGTTCACTATATATAGCAATATCTCACAGTTCATTGTGTTGATGTGCGTAATGAACTGAAGCAACATATACATATACTTTAAAAAGTGCACAAGAAGAAACTTGTTAGATTTAAATCTGCTAATATTTAATCTGCACTTCATCTGACAAGTTGAAGAAAAGGCCCTGGTGATACAACGTTGTAAGAAATGAATAGGCTATTCTGACACATATATTCATCTTGTTTCTAATTGGGCAAACAATGTGGTCTAGAGCTTAGCCTGTCAGCAATTAATATAAAATATTTGTGACTTCCACTTGTATAATCTTAATACATCTATCAAGAATCATATCTGCAAGCAAAAAGGCAGGAAAGGAGTTATAGAATAGTATGCAGTACTTTTTTTTTTTTTTAACAAAAATGGCATTGCTTATGACCTATTTAATATATTATATGCATGTACTGCATAAAGCCTGTGCACGAAAAGTACAGTGGGTTGTGTAGTAGTTGAAACATGTCACTTTGGATCCACGGCAAACTTCCAAAGGAAAAATCGATTATTATCATTCAAGAAGAATATGCACATTGTACCTTTATAACAAAGCAGTCTGGATTATATTATTTCTGAATGACATATAGCAGTAATCTCTCCTCTGCTTTTGCAGCTGCTGTATTGCAGAATGAAACATGGAAAGCTTCCTCATGTTTTCTTCTTCTTAGGACTCCCCTGAGGCTCCTGTGCTTGTGTGCTAGTGGCATCACTTGCTTTAGGAGTCCAGATCAGGAGGAATATAACTTCCCATGATAGAGAGGTTTTGCACAAAAGGGAATAGTTTAAGGGGAGAAATCTGAGTGCCTGTTAACACTGCTTCGAGCAGAAATGATACCAAGGTCACAGCAATGGCTTTCCTGATATTGCAGCTCCAGCCCAGTGGCCCCACTCAGCTCCAGGTGAACTGCTCTGTAAGTTGCCAGAATGACCTTTAAAAAGATATGGCTTGCTTATTGCTGCAGCTAAAAAAACCCCACTACCAACAAAAAAAAACAAACCAAGAAAAACCACAAAAAAAGCCCCCACCCGACAGAAAACCAACCAAATAAAAGCCAAACAACCCGTCCCCTCCCCAAACCAACAAAACAAACCAGCCCCAAACACACACATACCTTCGGTCCTGTCCAAATAGACTATACTAGCTGTGGAAGTCAGATGGTAGAATCCCGTAGAGTTCTTGTCTCCTCCAGACACCAGCTTTTTACCAGGTAGAGCTGTGAAGTATCTTGAAATCGGTGTAGTGTTGAAGTAAAATATTTAATTGGCTCTGCCAAAAGTCAGACAGGGATGTGAATAATGAGTTCTGTCCCACACGCTTACTCTGTTACATTGCCAGCAAGGTGCTCTGCCAGTTCTTCTGGCAGGGTGACACTGCACTCCTGTCTCAGCAATGATACCTGCTCTGGTGACACCATTGTGGTGTTATTTTTCTGCAGCAAGGGCTGGATGGGAATTCTGTTACCTGGAAAATGCCTGGTTAGTATTGAGGTGTGAGACTTTTCTGCTCTCACAGTAGCAGGGCACAGACATCATCATTCAGTGCGTGGCTTTCTAGTTGAGGTTTCCTCTTGACTTGGATGGTGACTTGTTGTCTGTCTGCCTGGCCAGTGGTCTCTGGAGCTCAGCCAGGAGCAGAAGGAAATCTCAGGAACTTGTGTGTTAGTATGATCCTAATAAGAGTAATGGGAGTGAGCTGCAAAAAAGAAACTTGAAATGACTTTAAAATTTTCATAATATTTTGGTTGTGGTTTTTCTTTTTAAATGAACTATCTACGTTATGCCACAACAGATTGTTAGGAGCAGAGGAAATTGTATTATTAGCTTTGCTAGCTTCCTCCTCCTGAAGGCGAGTGTTCAACTTGGTTTTGTCATATCAGACAATTTGCTAATTTTGGGTTGGCTTGCACTGATTTGTTAGAAACTGTGCTGCTCCTTTGCCCACAGCAAAATACCAATGAATGCATCTACAGAAACTTCCTTTGGAGGTTTTTCAGGTGTCCTTTAAGACGGTGACCTCAAGGATACATATAACTGCTTGGTGTATCTACTTGCCTGATGATAACTTAATGTAAGATAATTATATCTCTGAAAATCAATGGGAAAAATTATGAAAGAGATGTTTCTATCTACTGAATTTTGAGATTAAAATATCAAAGCATTTATGTAGCAAACCTGGAATAATTAAGGAATATCTAATCACATCCTATTCTGTTCCTTCGTATAACTATTTACTATTGAAAAACTTGCAGTATATTTTTGACACCAAGAAAATCTGGAAAAGAATTGACCCTCTAATGAAAAATGCATTGAAATATATACCTTAGACCAAGCTTTGGTCTCAGTGTAGAAGACTGTCAGATTCACTGGAGTGGTGTATTCACACTGATGGTAGCTTGTAAGGTACAGAACTAGGGGGATATTTTAAAATGGTTTTTAATGCCACTTAAAATCTGCTTCATCTGATCATGTAGCTGTTGAATTGACTTAAATGATTAATCTGGAAAAGCGACCAACAAAACAGCTTGATGAAAGAGCAAAAGTAAATAACAGTCAGTTAATTTGCTAGACA
>VYZX01015768.1:6473-70491 GCA_013401335.1 Brachypteracias leptosomus
AAGGGGGATAATTAATTCCCTTGCCATGGATGCAGAGGACAAAAAGGTAAAAATTCCTATCCGGAGGGATGTATTTCACCTCATTTCAGACTTGAAAAATTTAGTTACCTAGAAAAATGGATACTTTGGGAAGATTTGTTCCATCTAGCCTAAACAGCTATTTTCAATTGACTGAACTCCACAGATTGTAAGTGGAAGCCCATATTTGTGTAGCTTAAACTAGGCACATTTTGATAGCTTTAGTTAGAATCCAGGCCTTAGAGATAAGTTTTATGGAACAAAGTATCATATTAGTCTGCAGATGTCCCCATTTAAGATCATGTTTTTGGAATCAGTACAGAATTCTCTCACTGGGAGAAATTATGTGGCCAACATAGAAAGGTCAGTCTAGATGATCATGATTGTACATTTACCTTCTTTAGCTTTAAATTTTATGAAGATTTGAAAGCACCTGCCCTTTGTCTCAAAATAGCCGTTGAGTCACTGCCTGCAATTATGAAAGACATCACAGTAAAGAGAATTTATGGACTTTATCATCAAGGTTATTTTGCATATTCCACCATTATTACAAGAAATCACCTAATAAATACAGATTTTAACTACCTCTGGAAAACACTCAAGCCCTTCATATAAATTGCAAATGAACATGATCTGTATTATCTGGGAGCACAGAGTGATCTTTTGTCTCACATTTGGGCTGCACCTTGCACAATGAGAATCCTAAGTAGTACCAGAACACAAGATAAGTATGGATGATAGCATATGAAGAGTATGAATTTTTCAGCCTTTTGTTTTTGCATGTCAGCACTCATTTCAACTCAAGTGTGTCAATCAAACATGTGAACATGTTGACTCTTACTCTGCTATTTCATGCTGTACTCATAGACTTTTATAGCACTGTGCTATTATCTTCCCTAATACCAAAGAAGGAAAATTGTGCTTTTAAATTTCTGAAAATAAACACTTTTCAGAAATCATTGGGAAGAGAATGGAGGAAGAAGCAGTAACAAATTAAAATAACACTTTAGAATAAGTTTTCAGGAGACACAGCTGCTAACCTATTGCTTGGCAGTGTAGACTTTTGACAAGAAGCTTTTTTTTTTCAGAAAACAGTGCTTTTTGTCACTGGTGTTCATCTAGGGATGTTTCAGAATCATTTATAAAGTCTATGTTCACAAGAATCCTGGTAAATAACATAAAACCTTTTAAAAAATTGATAAATTCACTTTAGATAGAGTTTTACCAGGTAATGGGAGGTGATCATAGAATTGTCAAGGTTGGAAGGGACCTCAAAGATCATCTAGTTCCAACCCCTTCCCCTCTGCTAAGTACTGGTGAGATATACCTTGATTGCTTTGTCAAGTACTCAGCTTCCCACTACAAGAGAGACAAGAACATATAGGAATGAGTCCAGTCTAGTTCCACAAAGATGATGAAAGAATGGTTAGTCTCACCACAGGGGAAAATCTACCAAAAAAACCCCAGTTCATTGGAAAATGGGCTGAAAAATAGGTTTATTGCTAATAATGAATAAATGTTCATCTGGATATGGCAGTTTTACCAAACTCTTTCATCAGTTATGTAAGTGGAACTTTATTCCAAATGAAAAAGGTACATTTTTGTACCTAATGTATGCAGCCCTTTGCAAGTTTACTTGACATAAGGAAGGAAAGCAGCTCTGTTTAGCAGCTGAAGGCATGGCTAGCAGACACCACTGTTTAAATAATTGTAGCCTTGAGCCTTGTTTTGCATTAACTAAGCAATTATCCTTTCTTTTGCCTTCTATGGGCTCAAAGAATTCTAAACAGTGGCGTGCAGAGATTTTTCACCAGGTGATCCCTTTTTTTGTAGTGGTGTGTGAAAGCTGTGTAGCAGAGACATTGCAGAAGTTACAGCTTTGTAAACCCACTCCATAAAGACTAGATGTTGGATCTACAGCTTTTATTGCAATACTTAAATTCTGATTTTTCTCCATAAAAATAAAACAAATTTGACTGTATAGATGATGTAGAAATTTTCACTGATAAGCATAACAATGAGAATCAATGATGAGGGTCATTGATGCAGAGGAGTAGGGAAAGTCCCAAATATCAATTTACAAAGGAGTTTGTCCTTATTTTCTGTTAAGTTTAAATCCTTACCTGATGGACATAACTTAGTTAATGGACCAATATGGAAATCTTGCATTTGTAGGATCCTTTTCCCTTTCCATGGCTCCATTTCAAAGTTTAAACTCCTTGTCATACTGATCTCTCACATAGACACTGCTGTGCCTGTACACATTTGGCTGTTTGCTTTTTTTTCTGTACCTTTTCAAGTTTTACTTCATGGTTTTTGACATAACAAGTAGTATTCAAGATATGACCACTCCTAAGAAGCTACACAGTGGCTTAATAACATTTGTGTTTTAATACAACTCTGATTTGCATACTTTGGGCTGTTCTTTCCCACAAAGCTTTTTATTTATCAACATCTAATTTCTTTTCTTTTCTTTTTTTTCTGTCACTCAAAGCTGTGACGTCCTTCTGCCTTTTTTAGAGTCAACTTTCAATTTTACTCCTTTGACTAAGTTAGGACCATCAGTAACATTTGTCAGCTCATTTTCTGTATCTTTTTCTAGATTACCTCTGAACACACTGAAAGGCACAGGTTTTAGCACAGATCCCTTGGGAATATGTTGGCAACGTCCCCTCATTATGAAAGCTGTAATTATTTCCTACCTTTTTTTCCTATTCATTAATCAGTAGTTAATCTATGGGAGGACTTTTCTTTTTATCCCATGACAACTTAGTTCCCTTTGAAGAGGAGTGTTTTCAAAAGCTCTTTGAAAATCCAAGTATACTATTTATATATGAGTTTTAGAAGTGTGCTCTTAAAGGACATATTTCATGTATGGAAAAGTGACTTTCATGTCTATATTTTTTTTTTGGAGGCTGTGATTACTTCTTTATGCTTTGTTTGACATTTTGATAATATTTCTATGAAATTTCATGAATATTATAATGTCTGAGGAATAAAATGTCATTAATATTCTATGCAATATAATGAAATAGTTCATGATGTATTTCAGGATAATTTCACGGGGACCGTTTTTGTGATCTTAATCTTATATTTTATTAAACTTGTGGTTGGAATACTTTCTTTAATCTTTATGTAATATTCCATCAAAATTTAAGAAGATATTCCCTATTTCATTAATTATTTCATAATTATTTTTATGATTTTTGTTTTTACTCTATGGAACTCCACTTCTATTTTTGGAAACATGCCTGTATAAGACACTTTATTTGAAACATTCATAAAAATGTAACTGATCATATTTCAGCATAACCACTATTTATTTTTGTGTGAAAATATACAAACATTTAATTTAAATTACTCTCTATCTTTATGTTATTTATCTTCCCATTAAATTCTAATGCATAGCACAGCTAAGCAAACAATTTCAAAACCACTCCTATTTTCATCTGTGCAGCTCTAGGCTTTCAGCACAGGTTTTATTCTGGTGTGTTGTTGAAACACTGAAGTAGAAGCTTCCTCCTGAACTTGAGAAGCTGAGTAAGATATCTAAGCTCACTTATCTACTGATGTTGCCAGCCTGGGTTGTATCCAGGGATGAGGAGTAGACATCTATGGATAAGTTTCCAGAAACCAAACTGTGTCTTACCCTCAGCTGAGTTCTCAGCAGTTCTGCTGCCAGATGTTGCCTGGAGATGTTGTACTTTAGAGGTGAAAGATGGTGCTGATTAACAAACAAATCAGAGTAAAAATGTGAACATTTTCCTCCATCGATTTCAATAGCTTTTTTTTCACCAGGAATTGGGCAGAATGGAGCTGAGAAGATGCTTTAAATACTGTGAGCTAAGTTGGCCTTCTGGAGCTATGGCAGCTGGGACTTGCAGAAGAAAAGGAAAGCTTTGTAGTCCTTTCACATGGAGGCAGAAGAAATCCCTTATCAGTGGGACCAAAAAAATCTTTTTTTTTTTTAGGAAGCTGGAGAGATGACTAAAAGTTACCTGCCAGTAACCAAATGGTCCCTTATGAGGTACTCCCAGGGTATAACTTGTTTCTCCTGGAAAAACAGCCGACACTTGAGCTTTGTAGTGGAAAACCCACTGCAAAGAGCTGCTGTAGTTTTTATTGTACTTCATCTTTCTTGTAGACAAACATGTGAAATACATATTGTCAGAAGCAGAGGGGTTAGCAGCGTTCTCAGATCCCTTCCTTATTTGTGCTCTGCTGTATTTCTGTGCTTTCAATAGCTCTGTATTTCCCAGCTTATGCTCTGACATCCTTCCCCTGAAGAGCTTACCTGCTGCTAAAAGGCTACGCTTTGTACTAGATGAAATATCTACATAAATGGCTTTAAAATACATATGTTGAATGATATGATAAAGTGCTATAAAATATACCCCACACAGTGATCTGGTGCAGTAGTCTGAAATGAACCTTATCACACAGAAAGATAAAATACTGTGGATATCATCTCACACAGTTCTGTGATACGATGCTTTGAATAGCATCTCAAAAAGAAATTCTGTGAAACCTCTTACCTCAAGCAAAACACTGATCAAATGACAAGGCAAATTAATCTGGATGGTGTCTAGTTTTTGTAGTACCTGGTAAATATGTTTGTAATTACGCTTTACCACTAGAATTTACAGGGACAATGGGGAACTGAGCAGTAGGGTAGGAAACTGAAAGTTTGATGTGTGTGCAAAGGAGTGGATTAGCAGGAAGAAGGACTCATGAGGGGCTACACAACTGCTTATTCTCAAAAACTTTTTTTTTGCAACTGAGACCAAGAAGGACAGAGAACTGCTTGAGAGAGTCCAGCACAGGGCCACAAAGATGATTAAGGGAGTGGAACATCTCCCTCATGAAGAAAGGCTGAGGGAGCTGGGGCTCTTTAGCTTGGAAAAAAGGAGACTGAGGGGTGACCTTATTAATGTTTATAAATATGTTAAGGGAGAGTGTCAGGAGGATGGAGCCAGGCTCTTCTCGGTAATGCCCAATGATAGGACAAGGGGCAATGGGTGTAAGCTGTAACAGAGGAGGTTCCACCTAAATATGAGAAGAAACTTCTTCATGGTGAGGGTGACAGACACTGGAAGAGGCTGCCCAGGGAGGTTGTGGAGTCTCCTTCTCTGAGGACGTTTAAAGCCTGCCTGGATGTGTTCCTGTGTGACCTGCTCTAGGTGATCCTGCTCTGGTGGGAGGATTGGACTAGATGATCTTTCGAGGTCCCTTCAATCCCTAACATTCTGAGATTCTGTGAGACACCCAGGATGTTTGTTTGGAGCATGTGAGTGAGACTGAGTGTATTGGGTTTATAATGTAAGCTTTTGGTAGTGGGAAGACTACAAGGGTGGCTTCTGTGAGAAGTTGCTAGAAGCTTCCCCTATATCTGACAGAGCCAATGTCATCTGGCTCCAAGATGGACCCACTGCTGGCCAAGGCCAAGCCCATCAGTGATAGTGGCAGTGCCTCTGGGATAACATATTTAAGAAGAGGGAAAAGCACTTGTGCAACAGTAACCACAGCCAGAGAGAGAGGTGAAGACGTGAAAGAAACAACTCTGCAGACACCAATGTCTGTGAAGAAGAAGGAGGAGGTGCTCCACATGCCAGAGCAGAGATTCCCCTGCAGCCCATGGTGAAGACCATGGTGAGGCAGGCTGTCCTCCTGCAGCGTGGAAGTTAATGGTTGAGCAGATATCCACCTGCAGCCCATGGAGGACCCCATGCCACAGCAGGTCGATGCCCAAAGGAGGTGTCCTGGTTTGAATTAGAACCAAATCAATTCTATTCAGTGATTTTACTTTTCATCTGGGTCTCTGCTCACTAACTGCACTTTCTGAAGCTCACAGCATGTTTTCACAGACAGTCTCTGCTTCTAGCAGTGATAACACTCCATGTTTAGAGTTACTACCAAGGATTGATGTGCAGACCAAGGTCACTGCTACATCTTGTGTACCACATTGAGGGGTGCAGAAAGTGAAAGGCTGCACCTGTGAGGAGTAGCAGTCAGGACAGGTGACCCTAAATTGACCAACATCCCATATACATCATGTTCAGTATAAAGCTGAGTGATCACAAGGGTCTCAAGGCCTCCTCTTCCTTCAGGATCCTTCAGTATATCCTTATGCCTGAATGCTCTTCCCTTCAGGACCCTTCTGCCTTCTCAGCCCTGCCTTTGATCCTGATTCATGTGTTCCTGAACCCAGCTCCTGAACTCAGTTCCCATCAGCTGCTGAGCCAGGTCTGGGACTTTGCCAGTGCCTGTTCCACAGCCTCAGCGGTGGCAGTTACGTCATTGCCATCAGGGGGAGGTTGGGTTCAATGCTCATTTTGTATATATTTGTATATATTCCCTTTTATTATCATTATCTTCATTAAAGCTGTTTTAGTTTTCTTTTCTAATCCAGAAATCTCTCTCCCTCATTCCCTTCCCCTCCCATTTTGGAAGGGGCCATAAGTCTCTCTGCCTTATTCTCTTTCTCTTCCTCTAATTGTGGTAGGGAAAGAGGGGTTAACAGAGAATGTCTGTTGTAAGTGGATTGACCCTAAACCTCAACAGGAGGCTGTGATCTCATGGGAAGCCCACATTGGAGCATGATCCTGGCAGGAGCTGTGGACCTTTGGAGAGAGGAGTCCATGCTAGAGAGGGTTGCTGGCAAGACTTGTGGTCCCAGGAGGGACCTATGCTGAAGTAGTCTGTTCCTGAAGAGCAGTTCATGAAGGACTGCAGCCTATGGGAAGAAGTTCATGGAGAACTGTGTCCTGTGGGAGGGACCCCACGCTGGAGCAGGGGAAGAGTGTGAGGAGTCCTCCTGTGACAGTATTTACCGAGTGATCTCTCCCTGTCCTTATCTCAACCCATGAGACTTTTGTCATACTTCTCTATTCTGTCCAGCTGAGGAGGGGAACTAATAAAAATACTTAAAATAAATTATATTTGATGACCACATGAGAAATTCTTTATTTTTCATATGCCTTCCACAGGACTTCCAGGGTGGGTAGCAACTGGTGTCTCCAACTGTCTCCCACTCCTTTGTGCTTCAAAGAGACCATAACGAGAGATACATCCTCCTCTGAATGAAAATCGTAGAAATTTCACATCTTCATTGCCTTTGGCATTATCTTCAGTGAAATGCAGCTTGAATCAGAATCTTGACATAATCTCTTAAATTCTTTATCAGAAGGATAGTTGGCAGATGCACTGCCTGAAATGTAATTTTTTTCTTTGGTCCTTGACTTTCTTATAATCCACTGCCAGCTCCTTGACCTAGAAGTGCTCTGGTTTCCAGGCCTGGCTCCTCAGCTGCTCCTCTAGTAATGGATTTATGTATTGTTACATTTGAGTTTCCTGTGCTTTCACCTCTCCCCAGGAAACAGGGACCTCTTCACATTTTTGGTCCAATGTCTGCAATAACACCACTGAACTGCAGGTAAGCTCTTAAACACAGATTTAAGAGCAATATAAGGCAGAGTAATGGGTAGACTGGTTAGTAACATATAGGTACAGGCAGTCAACAATGTCAGGTAGGGGAAAATCAAGTTAAGGCAAAGTAGAGATATATCTACGCAAAACTTTAACCTGTTTAACTCAATGAGAAGTCTACTTAATGCAGTCAGGTAGAAATACAGCTAGCTGTGGTTGGAGCAGTGAATTCAATCAAGAATATCATGTTGTGTCAGTGTTTTAGGTAGTGATAAATAAAGTCAGTATTAATGAATAAGAAGGAATCAAACAGTGCTGTAGAAAAGAGAGCTTTGAAGTCTATGCCATTTACAGAATCACAAAATAGCTGAATTTAGATACCTTTGAGAAATCTATCTCTAAATTAGTGTCCTAGATCCAACAGTGCCTGGTACCTGTACCCTCAGTAAGAGTTGAAAGCACTGTTTGAAAACTACAAAATAGTTTGTCCTCAGGGTGAGTTCAAAGGAGGCTAACCTAAGCCTGTACCAGAGAGACCAGTACCATTAGCAGACTATGGATTTTTTTGGTGTCCATACACTTTTATCCGTAGCCCTTTGCATTGTATCCAGTTCTTACCGGTACCCACAATGTAATCCTAAAAATTTTAAATATTAGGTTGTATTTCAGCCTCTTCAAGTTCCACTGAGTTCCACAGTTTCTGATGCAGAAAAAGGGAATATCATGTTTTGGTAGGTTTATTTGGTATAAAATAGATTTTTAGCTGAGGTCAGTGGAACTAAGTTCTAGTTCCATCAACTTCGAAAGCCACTATTTCCATACATGCAACCATATGGATTAAAGCATGAGGAAGAAATAAAAATCCCGTTTTTCTTCTTTGCTGGGACTCTAACAGAGTCTGATTTCTGAAGGCAATGAAGTTGTTTTCATTAACAACTTCTGGTATCACATCTCCCAGCCTGAGAAAACACCTCAGGAACTCTAGGAAATCTTACACGCCAGTAGAAGCTGATGTTTCAGCAATGTTATCAAGCCCATTTACCCACTGACACGTAGAGAGAAATTCATCTGGCTGAATGAATGTAGGAGTCTACTTCAGGGTAAGCTGAACAGCTCTCTAACTTGCTCTGAGTGTACTACCAGGATACACTGTATGTAGTAATCACCCAACCCACACACTGCGCCCACATGTAGATTCCTGCACTCAGGCATTTAAACAGCAAGCTGAATCCCACTACTAGATTTTAGAAAGCTGTCATGCAACTCAGTTGCCTAAACAGATGTTTAATTCCAATTCAGTTACCCTGTATCCATCTAAGTGGGGCTGAAAAATACAACACTGGCATTTTGAAGGATTTTTCTCAGTGATTGGTTTAAGTTGCTGAAGTTAAAAGAGCAATCTTAGGGTTAAAATCCTTTTCTCACTTAACAGAATCAGAGATTTCCAAGTGGAGCTGACTGGTGTGAGCTAACATGGTTCCCCTGTCTTCCTGGAGTGGCAGTTGGAGATCAGACAGGGTACTTTTGAGCATCTCAAAAGCACTTAAACTTTACTTTAAACTACCAATCACTGAACTACTGTGACACTTTTCTTTGTGTAGGTATGTTTAACTTTTAAAAATGAGTAGGTTCCCAAATCCTGATTTCTGAAAATTTCATCCTGATCCTGGGAAAACAAGGTATTGGGAGTGTGTGGAGCAACAGGAAAAATACTGCCATGCACCTTTGTAGTATTTGTATTCCCTCCAGGTAATATGAATAAGACAGGAGGTAACTGTCTGAGCTGTGTTACTGCTCCCATTATATTGTACAGGTGAGACCAAAGATGCTCAATGACCTGCCAAGGTCATCTGGGACACTTGTTGCAGAGTAGGGAACTCCAGTGAGTTTCTGCATATCCACACCCTCCTTTGTTTTTTCTTCCATCCAAATGACACCAACGAACCTTGTGAGCACCAACAGTCATGCACCACTCTGTATAAATTTATCTTGATCTTTTCATTGTTATCTTGTTGAGCAAGTTATCTTTTTTGGCAGCAATCCATGCTGCTTGCATGTGTTATTCCATTTGCTACTAACCAATCACAAATATAATATTAATTTATCTGGAAAGAATTATCATCTGTAAGAATACTTGTGAAAATTTATCTATGGATGCACTAAAAGCACAAACCATCTAGAGTACATGCACTAAGCTAAACATTTTAATTGCTACTTCAATTTTTGAAGTAGCTGCAGTTTAAATCTGCCTATAACCTGCTCTTTGAAAGAATCAATCATTTCTTGATGTAAAGTAGGAAAAATATATGTTTTTGTCTTCCCCTCAAGTTACTCACAACAGACATGGGTGAAAATAAAAAAATCCACACCTCCTCAGGTCTAGACTGTAGGAATTTATAAATCATGAATGTGCCATTCAGTGTGAAGCTAAGAAAGAGGTGTGTTTAATCCTGGAACTGATTATTAACTCAGTATCCGTCTTTTTCGCTTGCCAGACAGAATCCAAAATAGCACCCTCACACCTTATTCATGCAGTGACAGCTAATACCACCATATTTTAGCGCATACTGGTGTGATTTTTGACATGAAAGATTCCTAAGATGTGTTTAAGATGAAGCACTTCAGTTTTAAATTTTCATGTCAGAATGGCACGACGACAGCGACTGCTCAGCTCTGCTTCCAAGTTAATGGGAGGGAACTTTCATTATCTGCTATCCTGGACTCTATTCTTCAATACAAGCAGCACGCTTAATTTTGAAGCAGGCTGGTAAGATAGACACATTCTGGCATTTTTGGAATGAATATTTATAGTCTTCCACCCAACAGTTTTCTTTGAATCACTCCTGCAAAACAGAAATCTTTGCTCTGGAAGAAGAGTCACCCAGCACATAGACAGGAATGCCAGTTTTGTAGTGAAAAGTCGGATGTTATCATCTCGTGTCTTGTGAACCAATGCTGCTCATAGTCACAGGACAGTCATGGAATCATAGAATAGAATCATAGAATGTTTGAGGCTGGAAGGGACCTCTAGAGCTCATCTCATCCAACCTCCCTACACAAGAAGGGACATCTCTACCTAGGGCAGGCTGCTCAGAGCCACATCAAGCCTGGCCTTGAATGACTCCAGGGATGGGGCCTCCACCAGCTCCTCTCTGGGCAGCCCATTCCACTGATTTATCACCCTCATGTTGAAGAACTTTTTTCTAATATCCAGTCTAAATCTCTCCTTTCCTAGCTTAAAACCATTACTCCTTGTCCTATCATTACAAACCCTTTTGAATAGACCCTCTCCTGCCTTTGCATAGGCCCCCTTCAGATACTGGTAGGTCACTATAAGGTCCTCCCAGAGCCTTCTCTTCTCCAGCTCCAGTCTAAGAGCTTTTTATTTAAAAAAGAAAAAAAGGCATTGAGGGGCATTAAAGTACAATGCTACTTGCAGGGCAGTTTTTGCTAAACACCAGTGCCCATAGGCTTGTGAATGCTGGGTACCATTGGCAGATGGTATCCTGGAGGCTCAGAAAACCTGACTAACTTCATGGAAGTGACTATATTTGAAAAGGTTTTAATGGCTTTCAAAGGCAATTCATCCTGACTGTGTTTAAAACTCACTAGAAAGGTTCTTCTTGTTCTACCTTGCTCTGCTGGCAGTTGCCTCAGGACTCTTCACAGTGGGATGCTTGCAGTATCTCTTTTCTTTTATCATGGAAAGTTGTTTTAACTCCTGCTGCTTATAAACACCTACACTCTGTCTCCTGTTTAGAGGGTCAGGGATGAGTAAGGAACCATCAGCATGCTGGTAGCTAAGTTAAAACAGACTCAGATTTCAAATCAGGAAAGGCAGCACTGCCACTCTGAACCAGAGTATTTCCATAGAGATCGTGACTTGGGGATTGTAAAGAAACACCAGCCAAGGTGAACTGTGTGCTCTACCTTTGTCAGAAATCTTCCTGCATCTCCCTGGGTGTCTGCCACTTAATCACATAACAGATTTCATCCTCAGCAAACTTCCCCAGTTTAATGTTGAGTTTTGTTCTGAATACCTCCAGCGAAAGTAATTTCACAAACTCCTCTGGCAGCTAATTTCATTGTCTAAGCAGAAATAAGATGATGAACTTTGAGAGGAAGCTTTCTTCAGTTTCCAGATGAAAATCTGTCTTCTAAACTGAAGCCATCACATCACCTAAAAGGAGTTGGTACAACCAGGACTCCAGAGTGAAACGTAATACAAAACAAGAACACAATGATATGCTTTTTTCTTAAGTAAGATCTTTTATCATGTATTATGTTTTCTGCATATATAAAATGCAAATAGATGAGTAAAGCAGTAAAATGTCCAAAGAATATATTCCCTTTGTACTGGCCTGCAAAAAATAAATAGCTATTAAAGAAAAAACCACCACCCAAACCAACAAATTAGCGCCTGGGAAGAAATAAAGCTCTTCAGAGAGTAAGTTACATACTTGTCATCTAGACACTTACAGTGTGGTAGTTAGTGAACAGGGAACAAAAGGAATGTTGGGGTTTTATTATTTCATAGCTGTGGATCAGAAAAAAACCATAAATGTAAATTGAATTGAATAAGCTCTTGCTTAATTTATTGGATTAATTTTAAAATACACCTCATAATGACTTTATCCTCTGAGAAGCTTCAGAAGCTTTTAATGCTTAAAAGGCCAGATGCTGTAACTGTGCTGTGTATATTCAGGCATAGCAAGTCTTACCAGATGAAGAAATAACATCTTTAAAAGGTTTTTGTGCTTCAGAAATGCACACTCGGGTAATTTGCCTGACATTTTAAAAATTTAATTTAGGGTTCTTAGGAAAGAGACCTAATCATCAAATAACATCTCACTTTCCATCCGTAGAAATTCATTAATGGGTCTAAATATGATGCGTCCTCTGAAAAATTACTTGACTCACAACCATGAACTTTTAACACAATTAATTTAATTTGTAAATTGAACAATATGCATCATTAATGACTCACAATTGCCAATTTGCTGAACAGTTTCTGTCTCGTGTCTCAGTCATTTTGGTCAAGCCATTTTCTGCAGCTCTATGTTGCCTTTAGGTTTTGTGCAACTTTCCCCCCTTAACTCCATGATGTCCATTGTGCACTTTACTGCTAATAAACTACTATTGGTGCAGACAGCAATCTTGTTCAATACCTGTTCACACAGATAATACAGCCAAGTCCTATATTCTTTTCTCTCCTTCTGGGTGATGTGTGGGTCATGGTCTTAACTGGCAAATTGTCCCTGGGCTGCAGCAACTGGCTACGCAAAGGCATTTTCACACAAGATGATGCCCATGAGAAGTACATCCAAGGCCAAGCAAAATTTTTGTATTAATATAATGTGCACATATTGGTGGCCTGCTCCATCACTGATTTATCATTACACTTGGGATTGGTGTTTGAAGGTTGCCTTAGAACAGGGAGTAAAACAGACTCAGCAAGTTTTTGAAGAGCCTTCTGAGAATACAGAGAGTCTATGAAATGAAGGAATCAAATCCCTGCAAGCTTCTGGAACGTCTAAGGCATTAGTCAGAATTGCCTAAAATTCCCATGAGTTTCAGCCTGGTAAGAAAGGCAAGTGGAGAAGTTTGATCATGATGTAACGTGCTGCTGAACAAACCCAGCAAATTCGATTGCTCTGTGTGCTGGGATGGTTTCTTCTGTGCTCCAAGAAGGTATTTATAGAATCATTAGGGTTGGAAGGGACCTTAAAGATCATCTAGTTCCAACCCCCCTGCCATGGACAGGGACACCTCCCACTAGATCAGTTGCTCACAGCCCCATCCAGCCTGGCCTTCAAAATTTCCAGGGATGGGGTTTCCACTACCTCTCTGGGTAACCTGTGCCAGAGTCTCCCCACCCTCATGGTGAAGAACTTCTTCCTAACATCTGATGGTGATGCCAATGCTGTTATATTTGGGTTATGATCACAGGCTACAGGATCTGGCTGTTCATGAAAAAGGGAAAGCAGTCACTGCATGGTACTTCAATAAAAAACCATTTCTCTTATGAACCTCTTTGGGGGTCTTCCTCTTAAATGGTTGTGCCAAATAATGAGAATGGTAAAACTGTCCTTTGGAGAAATGAAGCAGTGATAGGACGTTAAACTCTGGCTGCCATTAAGAGTAACATACAACAAAGTTGTGCAGCATTTTGAAGTTATGGATGGGTGCTGATGTTCTTTGAACATACCATGGTATGGGATGTTTCAACAAGATGAGGCAGGTGGTCTGACATACCTGAGAGATTTGGATAACTGAGATTCCTTATTTATGAGGCAGCTTGTGACGAAAACTTTTGTGCCCGTTCTGAAGCCCAGGAGAAGATGAACAGAAAAGGTTTCCATTCAACATTGGTGTAAGTGATACTGGATCAAATAATTCAGCTTTTCAACATTTTAGGATGATGGGCCAGAAGGATAAATTATTCCAAGAGTTTTTAAAACTGTAATTTTTTGCCAGAGATCTCTGAACTAAATATAAATGGTATAGCTAGCAGTAGGGCGACACTTATTTTCATTGTCATAGCCTTAATATATCCAGACATAGCCCAACAAAAAGTAATTTCTGTCTCAACTTAAATAAAATGTGAATTATTAAGTACTTTGTAGGATGGAGGCATATAGAGGAATGTGGTGACATCTAAGCTATGTGCTTAGCCATTGTAATACAGCCATTATAATATTTGTCTTTTGTATTTTACATAATGTGAAAAAGTATGAGAAAGACAGACTCAATAGACTGAGGGCTGAAAAGAGAGCAGGACTTGCTGCAAAGTAGTCACAGTTGTAGCTAATTACCTGGCTGTGACTTAAATCAACTCATCTTCTCAGAAAGCCCAGACATAAAAGTTGAATGCACACGACTATAATGTGCATGTAAAGATAGGAGGGTTTGCATTGCTGAGGTTTATTTGACCTAAAAGTAAGTGACAGCTAATAATGCCATCTGAAAATCTGGGAATGAAAAATAACCTCTATTTGGACATGAATTTTTAAAATGAAATTACTACCAATTTTTAAATTACTATACTATTATTAGGTGGTTTAATCATAGAATCATAGAATGTTTCAGGCTGGAAGGGACCTCTAGAAGTCATCTTGTCCAACCTCCCTACACAAGTAAGAAACTCAGTTTCAGTAATATTTAAACACATTTCAAATTTTAAAACATGAAGCACCCCTCAAGGTTGGAACTAAGCAAAAGAAGGAACCAATACTGCAATTTTTTGCTATTGTTCAAATCTTAAATGTTAATACAGTTAACGACCATCACAGTTTTCTTTGCTTATGACGATCTACTGTTGCTGTGTTGTTAAAGAAATTATTTATCCACACAACAATCTCCAGTGAGAGACTCTGTAGAGAAGTTAAGTGAGCATTGGTGCAGTAATAAAGTTATCAGTTGATCACACAGGGTTTTGGGGGTTGCAGTTAGGTTTAATTTACTGATCAGGCATGGTATTTTTAGTTTAAAATACATTTATTTTAGCATTTTCATATAAATTGTTTAAGGCAGGTACTTTGTGAAAAAAATAATTGAGGATATATTGATGTTGAAATAAAGTATCCTTGATGGAGCCTACACAGCAAAAATTATTCACAATAAACTTTATTAAATGCAAGTCAGATGCAGACTGAATGGACTAAGTAACCTGCAGCACTGGATATTATGTCAGGAAAAAAAGAATTATGAAGTGAAAGGCTAGGAAATTAATCCACCTGTGGTTTCAAATATCAATCTGCAAATATCTCCTAGTTATATACGAGGGAATGTCAACCTCATTTTGATATCAACTTCCTTTAAATAAGTTTAACCATGGCAAAGTTCACTCCTGTACTTATTTGTGCTGAGCATAGCCCTGCCAAAACCAAGGACACAGCAGGAGGTAGAGGGTGTATTTCACTTAACCTGTTGATTTTTCTGGAGATAACACCTTCTTGTGCAATGGGATAGGATGGCACAGCCCCCTATAATGTGAAATCTTCATATTGGAAGTTTAACCAAAATGGATATATTGATTAAAGGTCACCGAAGCTTTTAGTGCAAACTTTTAGGAGAAAGTTCTGATTGTGCCATGTTTTTATCAATACATCACATAGAATCATAAAGGTTGGAGAAGACCTCTAAGATCATCAAGTCCAACCGTATATGCTTCCATTTGTGTAGAGGAATGTAGTCACTAGTTTGCAAACAAATGGGGAATGTATGACAGACCTGACAACCTTATAATTTAACAGAACAAATCCCTATGTATTTGTCCCACTTCCCTCATGGTTTTATAATAATTTAGAACCATTTCAACTAATTGTCTAACTTCTTTCATGTGGAAAACTGCCTACTTGTTATGTTTGGGTCTTCACTCAAGGCAAGATATTTCCTTGTCAGTCTCTGTCGCTGCAGTTCCAAACACAGTTTCCTTACTTTGGCTACATTCATTTAAGATTGTTCTTGTTTTTAAAAAAGACCCACTTAATTTTGTAATTATCCTACCCCAATGTGTCAAAATGATAATGTCACTAAATACTACTGAAAAGGTCAGAGGAAATAAATAATTACAACTGGTATTATATTTGGCATTAGATGAAAGAATGCTGTAAGTGTTTTAAGTTAGATGAAAAACAAAGAATATATTTTCTTGGATTCCTTATTAAGAAAAGTTTACATTTTATTCTTTTCATTGTAAAATTATCTGCAGCACATCATCTGTCTTTTCTTTTCCTTTTTTTCTGAAGACATCAAGATCTTATTGTGGAAAAAAAATAATTGGCTCCTTTCAAAATGTACTAAGGCTCTGGAAAATGTACTCTAAAAACCTCAAGTGTAATGTCTTTTTTTTTAAGAAAACTTTTCAGAATTCTAGAGCAGAGCTATGAATTCCATTAGCATATTCTGTAGAGTTGTTAGGGTAAGAAAGATAATCAGTCTTATTATATTCAGTTGGACTTCACTATATATATATATGTTATATATATGCAGAGAGAGAAGCAGGGGAGTGTGGGTGAATCTATATGTATTAGGTCAAATTATGAGTTACTTCAGTATCTAACATACCTTCACGTTTCATAGATATTTTACTTTGTTTCTATAGAGCTTTGAAATACTTTTTGTTTGTGAATTCCATGCACACAGCACTGCTGAAAGTTTATTCAGTTCAGAACACTCCTGTTAAGTTTTGAGAAGCTTATACAACAGTGTATTGTGTTATTTATTCTCACTATTTATTGTCATTTCAGTCCATTAAGCAGATACTCTCCTGGTCCTATAGGACATATGGGTTCTGTTGGAAACATTTTATTTTCAAATACAAGACTGTATATTGAACTTTTAATGTATGTTCATGCTAATTAGAAAAGAGAGGCTGGTGAATAGAAATTGCACAGCTCAGCCCCGTTTTACAGACACAATGCATGCTGCAAATAGACAAATTTTTGAAAGATGAAGGTGTTCTTAAGTTCTTCTCCTCCTGTCATATATATAAAAAAGAACTGCATAGTCAATTTATATGGGATTCTCTTAAATGATGAGCACAACTTTCAGGTTTTGAGATCTGTATCAACTCAGGAAGAGTTAATACATCTGCACTTTCAAGATTGTGTGCAAAGAAAGCCTTTGCCTCATACATGTATAAAATTGAAATTGAATGGACTGTGCTAAAATTAAATCAGAGAGAAAAGAAAAAGCACAGAGTCACACTGAAATCTATTATGTCGCACTTGACTAATAATACAGCAAAGAATCATCCCCAGCCCATGTTATCATCAAAGTTTCATCTGTTTTACATGACTTTTTAATATTCTTTACCAAACCTGGTCTAAATTTCAGCTGAATAGATGCATTTACTGTAATTTCTGCCTCGTGTTGAGAGCTTCCATATTTTAGTACAGAAAGATGAAAAACAGCTCTTACTTTCACTACCTGCAAAAAGAAGCCAACCAGTTCAGAGTGAAATTTGCAGTCTAGACCTGGTTTAATTTCTGGAGACACCAACTGGACACATGCAAGGAAGGAACATCACCTGTCTTTTAGTCAATAACCCACTGTTTCAGGCACTAGGAAAAGAGGCAGGCAGGTAATTCAATTTTTTTCTCTACCTGTGGAAATTCAATCCCAGATCTCTCATTACTCACAAGAGTATCCCAGCTTACTTGCAATATGTGATTACTCTGTGCCTTTCTCTGAAGTTATCCCACCGACAGTGCTCCACTTGCTTCCATGGTGCTTATGTATTAATCAGGACTAGGACTCAAATCTGGCGTACTAGATTAGTTCCTAATCCCTAATTTATGGAGATATTTTTCCTCGTTCTCTCACATTGACTTAAAAACCAGCACTGACTAAAATTACTCCGAGTGACTTACAGTACAATATGATTCACTGCATGAACAGAGCACTCCCAGCAAGATGAGAATGTTGAACATTCATCTCCCACTCCCAGGTGGGTGCCTGAATGTTGGGGCTATGCAGTAAAAGGTCATTAGACATTATTACTTCATTTTCCATTCTGCAACAAGTTCCTACAATAAGCCCCTCATTGGTTTGCTACAAACATCCAAGCATGAAAGAACCCCCTACATTATTACTGTGTAAACAATTAACCACTGAAAGAATTGACCCAGGGTATGGCTGATTTCCTATCGTGAAGTTTTGAAGTAATGACTGGATATCCTTTGAAGAGCGAATGTTGTCTTATTTGAACATAGAATCATAGAATTGTCAGGGTTGGAAGGGACCTTAAAGATCATCTAGTTCCAACCCCCCTGCCATGGGCAGGGACACCTCCCACTACATCAGGTTACTCACAGCCCCATCCAGCCTGGCCCTAGAAATTTCCCGGGATGGGGTTTCCACCACCTCTCTGGGCAACCTGGGCCAGTGTCTCCCCACCCTCATGGGGAAGAACTTCTTCCTAACATCTAATCTGAATCTACCCACCTCTAGTTTTGACCCATTCCCCCCAGTCCTACCACTACCCGACATCCTAAAAAGTCCCTCTCTAGCTTTCTTGTAGGCCCCCTTAAGATACTGGAAGCCCACAATAAGTCCCCTTGGGGCCTTCTCTTCTCCAGACTGAACAATCCCAACTCTCTCAGTCTATCTCCGTAGGAGAGGTGCTCTAGCCCTCTGATCATCCTCTTGGTCCTTCTTTGGACACATTCCAGCACGTCCAGATCTTTCTTGTAATAGGGGCTCCAGAACTGGACACAGTATATGTCTTCTTTGAGCAACTACTTGTTGGTTCTATGCAAGAGTCAGCAGGTGAAATCTGAAACCTTTTAAACTGCAGGGCATCTGAGATGATGATATTGGTCCCTTTTGTGCCCAAAATCTATGAACCCATGAAAAATGCTGCCTTGCGATTATTGTATGTGGTTATTTATTGTTCACTGGTTTAGTCCCTTGCTTCATAATTCTAGAAAAACATTACGTTTTAATTCAGTGAAATATATATTTAAGGTCCGTGCCACGTAACGTGTTCTTGTAATTAACATTTCAATGTTTGTTAACACAATGGCACTTACAGTATTGCAAAATGCAAACTATTAATCTTAAGAGTTATACAAGCTTCTGTGTTTGATTAAAATATCCTGTAAAGCGCTTTAGCACAAGACTAAACAAGAGAATGAAAAGGTCAAAAAGAATTTTACAGATTGGTTCATTGGTAGGCTGGTTCAATAAGTTAAAATTAGGAGTCTTTCAATAGAGAGAGTTGGAGGGAAATCAAAATTTTATAAAGCTTCTTTGCCATCAAGAGATTAATACATATTAATTAAATCATGTGTTAATGGGCAATACTAATAGATTAACTTTTACATTTAGATTTCTAATAATTATTCAGCCTGATGTAAGCAGATACTGGTTTATGTGGTCATCTACTAACAGTGAGGTAGGCATGGGAACTGGGACCTATGACCAGCCATCTGTAGGTAGATAGAACAGCAGTGCCTTATGCTGCCCATTAGCACTTCTCCTACCACCAAGAGTCATAGGGGGATTTTCTTTTTAAAAATGCTGTATCCACTCTAAATATGTAAAGACCATGCAAAAGAAATCGTGACATCAGAAAATTAATTCAGAAAAAGGTAGTCATGGAATCACAGAATAACTTGGTTTGGAAAGGACCTGTAAAAGTATCTGCTTCAAACCCCCTCTAAAGCAAGTCCAAATACTGCACGTGACCTTGTCCAATCAAGCTTTGAATATCTCATGGAAGATGGAGATTTGACAGCCTGTCATGGAGAAAAAAAACTTTACCTCATATTTAATTGGAATTTCCTGGATTTCAATTTATGTCTATTATACCTTGACTTTTCCCTATGCTCATCCCAGAGGCTGGCTCTGTCACTTCTATATTCCCCCATCATGTAGTTGAAGACTGCAGTATAATCTCTTGCTAGTCTTATATTCTTAAGGCAAAACAAATCCAATCTGTTGTAGTATGTCCTCCAAAGCAAAGCACAGAGTATATTTTTTTACAAGGCTGTAGGATTTACATCTCCAAGTCACTGAAGCTATAAAGGTGGGACAAGTTTTGCAAGACAATTAAAATAGCTGTTGTTCTGGAAGAACTTTAGATATATTCACCCAACCATGTGTCTTAGAACAGGGGAGAAAATGCCCATTTCTCCCCCACCATGATGAATTCAGAGTTCTGACTGCACATTAATGAATTCTGGTCAGTCTTCTGAAGTTGCTAATATGGACCTATTATAATTTTGGATGTATCTATGCAAGCGTGTGCCAAATCCTGCTGATAATGGCAGTGCTATGTTATTGTCACACTAGTGGCAATAGCTGGTCACTAAATCTTAACTGGTCATTTACTGCAGCTGAAACAAGCCAGGAATATTAAATTTTCCTTACCTGCTTGAAAAAAAGGGACTGGAGATCCAGAAATGCTTCAAATAGGACAGAGGGATTGAGGTGATATGTGAAGAGTTTAAGGACTTGAAGAAGGATTTTAAAAAGAAAAAAATTTAAAGGCACCACAGGGAGCTCTAGACAGGAGATGGAAAGGCACAGACAATCTTTTATAGTGGGAAGGAGTGCTGTACTGGCAGAACCATCCAAGGTTAGTGAAAATACAGTAGAAAAATTCCTTAGTGAAAAAAGAATCCACGACCTTGGAGCATCTCTGCCTTTAACTCTGGCATAGAGGCTGGAAAAAGTTTATAGCACAGGTCTCCCTTAGATTAGGGCCTCACACAACCTTATGGGGAGTATGTGACAGAGGAAACTTAACTAGATCTGTTACAATATATCCTGCCACTATTAATGGGCAATAATCAATGCCTGTAAAGCAAGGGGAAGGAAAACTAATGCACTGGACCACTTGTCTGCTCCTACACTGCTCTTCAATCCACTAAATAAAGGGGTATAAAGATTTAGTGGGTGAAAGCCAAGGCTTACCAAAATCAAGCAAATGGATGTATTTCAATGACAGTAAATAACAATTGGAATAGTTTATCAAAGGATGTGATTCTGTCATTTGAAGTCTTTGTATCAAGACTGGATATATTTTTATAATATAAGCTTTAATTCCATACACATCTAGTGTAGAATCGCTAAAATTACATGGACTATTTGAAGTTTGACTAGGTTATGGCTATGGTGATGGATGTTCTTAGTCTGAAACTCAATAGATGAAATTATCTTCTGGTTTAAGTCAAAGTGAATTGTCCCTTGACTTGTCTAGGCCAGGATTTCACCAAATATCTGCAAAAATTTGTTCCTGAAAATGCTGGGCTGATTTTTATCACAGTGAGAAACTGATGATGAAATGAAAAGAAAATAAGTCCTAACCAAAGCAAACGACTTCACTGTTGAACGTTCAGGGATTTGAAATAAAGTCCTAGGAGTTTAGAGCTTAGTAACACAGAGATTGGAAGGAAAATCACAGTGAGAAAGATTATTCTGTAAAACATGCCAGAAGAGAGCAACATAAATCTGAATGAAACACAAGGCAGAAAGGTATTTGTTCCATTAACAGATCTTACATGGGTATTAAATAAAATCTTGCAGTTTTATATATACATAAAAAAAAAAGGCTATTTGAAAGCATGCCAGACACTATTTCACATTTTCTGCAAATTCACATCACCTTTATAAATATTTATTGATTTGAGGCGATGGATTACTAAATTAAAGGCAACTAAAAAAACCCCTCAAATGTCTAAACTGCTGTTGGGCAGAACATGTATTACAAAGCTTAGCCACTTAACTTGCCTCAAATATGACTCCATCAAATTATGTCAGCCTAATGGCAGAACCCAGTGCTTTTTAATCCTATGAAGGAAACACTCTTTTAGGACATAATACTCCTTTTTTTTTTTTCCCTGTGTGTGTAGATATTTAGAATAAACATGTGAGTAGGAATTTAAAAAGAACATTTTCACACTTCCCTGCAGGTGCTGTTTCACCACAATTTCAGAAAGCCTCAAACTGACCTGAAATCAAAGATTTATCTTCTAGTTCAAGAAGAAATGTTCCCTAAATACTGGCCATTTCATAACAGGTGAGGACAAGGCTTTAATTGCTTCCTATGGTGTCACTGCATTCTGTGATTCCAGACCAGAAAGTATAAAAGATTCGTACTAGTATAATCTAAACTTCTGATGTATAGTAAAAGTTGATTACAGAGAAAAATATGACTGTGGGTGGGTGTCATTTTAAGGGAACATTCTATAAGGACATGTAGTGATAAGACAAAGGGTAATGGCTTTAAACTTAGAGGGGAGATTTAGATCACATGTAAAGAAGAAGTCCTTCACTCTGAGGGTGGTGAGACACCCAGAGGGGTGTGGATGCTCCTTCCCTGGAATTATTCAAAGCCAGGTTCAATGAGTCTTTGAGCAACCTGGTCTAGTGGGAATTGTCCTTGCTGATGGCAGGGTGGTCAAAACTAGATGATCTTTAAGGCCCATTCCAACCCAAACCATTCTACAATTCTATGATTACAGACAAATCCTGAATCACAGAATGGACACAATCCTAGAGAGTAAAGTCCTTATTTAGTCTGTAAGGCCAGTAGAAGTTATCTCAACAAAACCAGTTCATTGTATTCTGTGAAGGCCTTTCCAAAGAATTAAGACCTAGTATCAACTAGATATCAGTTGATTCTGCATAGGAGTTCAAGATAATGGTGATGTCATAGGTTCTTGTGTAAAACCTTCTGTATTAAAATCACAGAATGGTAGGGTTTGCAAAGGACCTCTGAGGATCATCTAGTTCAACCCCCCCTGCTAAAGCAGGGTCACCCAGAGCAGGTTGCACAGGATCATGTCCAGACAGGTTTGGAATCTCTCCGGAGAAGAAGACTCCAGAACCTCTCTAGGCAGCCTGTTCCAGGGCCCTGAAGCCCTCAAAAAAGTCTTTCCTCATGTTGAGGTGGAACTTCTTCTATTCTACTTTGTGCCTGTTGCCCCTTGTCCTATCACTGGGAACCACTGAAAAGGGTCTTGACCCCTGCCCTTGATATTGATAAGCATTGAGAAGATCCCTTCTCAGTCTTCTCTTCTCTAGGCTAAACAGCCCCAAGTCTCTCAGCCTTTCCTCATAAGAGAAATGTTCCTGTCCCCTCATCATCTTTGTAGCCTCCACTGGGCTCTCTCCAGTATTTCCCCGTCTCTCTTGAACTGGGGTGCCCAGAACTGGACACTATACTCCAGATGTGGCCTCAGTCGGGCAGAGGGGAGGGGGACAAGAACCTCCCTTGACCTGCTGGCCACACTCTTCTTAATGTACCCCAGGATACCTTTGGCCTTCTTGGCCAGAAGGGCACCTTGCTGGCTCATGGTGAACTTGTTCACCAGGGCTCCCAGGTCCTTCTCCACAGAAAGAGGTCAGCCTCTAACCTGTTCTGGTGCATGGGGTTATTCCTCTCTAGATGCAGGACATTACACTTGCCTTTGTTGAACTTCATGAGGTTCCTCTCCACCCAACTCTCCAGCCAGGACAAGTCATATGCATACTGAAAATCTGAAAGGACAGAAAATACCAAAGAAAATAACATTTGACAGTCTAAACAATCAAACTGAAGGTGAGCTTTTTTCTTTTATTGTTTGGGTTTTCTCTCATGTATCTCTCTATCTTCAGTAGTATTCGATAGATAAAAAGAAGGGCCATGGCCAGTTTTCAACACTGAATCTTATTAGGTTCTTTGAAAGAAAGTTGTACTATGATTCCCACTTCACTACATCATTAAAAATTAATGATTAAGTTCTTGATGTCACAAGCACAACAGTCTTTAAAAAATAATGTTGACTATCAGTGCCTTACTTTTCCCATGTTCCCAGCTGGATGACAACTGGTATAGATAAAATAGTATTAAACTGCTGTTTCCAATCCCCTTTTGTTCTGTTAGAAAGCATGTACCAGAAAATGGATGACTGACAGGTTTGCACATAAAATAAACTGGTCTGTTGGCCAGTTTAATCTGTGAGCTGAACCAATAGTACAGGTTACTTTCTCAAAGTACCAAATAACTTTTGAGATACAGTTGAAAAAAATATGCCCTTCAGTGAATTCATTATCTCTCCAGCCTTCTGCTTGCTTTCAGCTTTTAGCATATATATGCATTTCCCTGGGGGTAAGCTAATGTGTTTCTCAATTCCTAGATTACTTCAACAACAAGAATCGAAGACGATAACGAAATGAATTCCCAGACCCATTCCGAAGCACATGAGTTTTGAATTTTAAGTATTTTGTTGTTTCAAGGGAAGAGCTATAAACAGTATCTTCTGAATCAAATAGAAAAGCTTTGACTTGTGAAATGCCTCCATGTTCTCTCCATAACCACTGGTCAAATTAAATAATTTCATACTTGTGACATGAAGAGCAAATCAATGATGATACCTTTCAGAAAATTAAGAGTAAAGAACTCTGAAAGATCACTAGCTATTTTAGATGGGCATAATATTAGGGAGCTGGACAAAACCAACAAGAACATGTATTTATGCTTTCTGCTGGCAAATATTTTGGATTCCTGTCAAGCCTTTCTGTGATAGTTCAAAACCACAGAAATTGGGAAGCTAATAGTAAATGGCTGACTTATTTGTCATATTAATGACACTAAGGCTTGGTATCTTGGTAATATAGATGGTATTACACTTTTCCAGATTTTTACCTATCAAACATTTTGTAGGGAATTTGTAGCTCTTTGTATGAGCTTACAGACATGAGACTTGATTTTCTTCTTAACATCCCACAGACCCTGAAGAAGCTCCATTGTTTCATGGGTGACAAAGTAAAAACTCCTGATTTTCTCAAAAAAACCCCCAAAAACCCACATGGATTGAAGTAACTAGTCTGCCTTGTGTGGCCTGTAGAATTTCCCTGACTTTAGGTGGATAAAATTTAGACTCATAAAACCATAGAATTGTCAAGGTTGGAAGGGACCTTAAAGATCATCCAGTTCCAACCCCCCTGCCATGGGCAGGGACACCACCCACTAGAGCAGGTTACTCAGAGCCCCATCCAGCCTGGCCTCAAAAACTTCCAGGGATGGGACAATATAGAATCTACTATGACATGGTGATGTAGACTTCTCTCATGTCAGGAAAGAGAGACCTTGGTATATTTGGAACAAAACCATCTTCTTCAGGTTCCTAAACCAGATATTCCAGAGCCTAACAGATTAGCTTGTGCTGAGACACCAGCACATTTAGATGTCCAAAGCAGGTGATGCAAATCTCATCATTTAAATCCCTACACAAAACTGCTCAAGATCTACAAAACAGGAATGAATTTACACTGCAGTTCAAAAGCTTTTCAAACAAGTAAAAGCCTTGAGCTGCTTTAAATTCAATGGTATCACAAAGAACAACAAATCCTTCTTTATCTGTTTATCTGTCGGGTATTCTTTGCTTTGAAAATACCTCTCAAAGTGGGCTCCTTCTGAGAGCTGGAAAAGGCATTGAAATTCCTGATAGGTGCACAAAAGACATGGTATCTACAATGACTAGAAGAGACCACAGCTTGTACTTGGAGCAAACTCATGAACTATTTCTGTAAGGCTGATGTAAATAAGCTTAACTATTTCTGTTTGTGATAGAATCTTGTATTCCTTAAACACTTTCTCACTCAAGGTAAACCAGGCTTTGTTGAATAATATCATGTGCTACATCATGGTACCCAATTCTTACAGCTGGAAAGGTTTATTGGAGACAGATTGTCTCTGAGAGACGACATGCAAAGATAGACTCATCTACTCTACCAGGAAGAATGACTTGTTTTTTAAGAGTAAAACCACAATGTGTTAAGGAAAAAAATAGTTTCTTGGTTAAGATGCTGGAATAACATAAAAAACAGGGTTCCATTCCCATGGTACATCTACTTTTTCAGTTAAATCACAATGGTTCTGAAGACACTACCAGGCAATGAAATGAGAAGAAAAACTCTACTGTGGAAATACATTCTGGGACACCTTGGTCAACTGTTGGAAAAACACTGAAACCACTTGGGGAACAAAACATTCTGCTGGGTTGTGGCTCATCCACAGGTCAACTCCAACTCGGGGCCCACATCCCAAGCCCCAACACTTCAAATGAGTTGCAGTCTTTGCCTTTTATATACCTCAGTAAAAGCTAGAGACTCACTCTGTGGATAGTTAGAAGCATTCCTGTTTATAGTCCAAATTATTGATACCAAGTTTATGTTCTGCCAATACTGCCTGATTGCTCGTAGGGCTGTACATCCTGCTCAGCAATTTGGGCTCTGAGCTGGGCCTGTAGCTCTAGTTCCTGATCTGATGAAGTTAGAAAGAGAACTAGTGGATTTGTGGTAAAATGAGATCTTTTGGAAGGTTAGATATACCTTTTTTTGCTTTCTGTTTAGGTTTTTTTTTTGAGAAAGGAACAGATATTTAATATAATAAGATTTATTGTCAGTCCACGACATTTAATTTTTTTCTATTTGCTGAATATATTCAATTGATACGATTAAACTTTGTACTAAAAACTTCATATTGGGCAAATATACTGCTAAGAATGTTATAACAATATTACTGAATAGAGCAGATTTTGATCAAATGTCTGGTCTTCCAGGTTATTTCCAAACAACAGCCATGCTACTGAGATCACAGTAACAGTCTAGTAAAATCTCAGTAAGTTTTTTTTCTCATGTTTTTATAGATGCTACGTGTGCCAATCTTCATTTCTATGGAACTAGCTCTTGTTAATTAGAACAATCCTTGCCAACAGACTTGCAGTTTCATTTTCTTTTATTTTTTTTTTATTCCAAGGTGCAGGTTACCACGTCTCCCCTCTTGAACACATTAAACACTTTCAGTTCTATTATTCTGCACAGTGTAACTCCCTCTCGTTTCCATTGTGTCTATCCTTTAACAAGGTAATAAATACCAGTTAGTCACCCAGGGAGAGGCCAGATATGGACGTCAAGCCGAGTTTCACTGTCCAAAGGGAAGAAAGGTGACTTGGAGGCAGAAAGGGTCAAACTCATGTGGGTCTGCTCAGGGCTGCCTGTTTGATCTCCCTGATTAGGGACTTGGGCTCTGCCTTTGCTTTGGGTTCACTTCTCAGCAGCACAGAGGACCAGAGCTGTTAGAGCAGCCACAGCAGAAACAGCAGCAGGGGGGGGAGATGGAGAGATCACATGTAGCAAAACTGAGAGCCATAGAAAGCCTAGATGAGAAAGGAAATGCCTGAACCGATTAAAAAAACCCCAACAAACCAAGCAACATTTATGACAAAACATGTGTGAACCAACAGCTGACCAAGTGATAGTTTGTCCTATTTTAATTTTTTAATGTAATCTTGTCATTGTAATTAACTGACTTAAAAAAAGAGCTCAGAATGTACGATTTGGAAGATCTTTTGTTTGAACAACAGCTATGAAATTTTGCAGAATTTAGAGAAGGCAACAATTTTAGAGAGATCTTGCATCAACCTGTTCTTCATTGTAGACTGAAATATAAGGAAGGACTGACAGCTGCTCTACAAGAACTGAATTTTCCTTTCTAAATAAGTTAGAATTCACCAATAACTGAGCAACAAAACTGTAGAAACCAATTTCATCTAAACCACAAGCAATGCTCTAGCTTACACTACCTCCACGAGACACTATGTTCATACCATTCTGGGGTTGGGGTTTTTTTAATGTGTTCAGTGAACTAGAAAAGGCTTCACTTAGGAGTTTTAGAGTAACTTATTAGGCCAGAATAACTCAAACACTTGCAATTATTTCTCCTGAATGACCTGTGAGAGACTTAGGAGGAGATGGCAAAGCGAAAAGGAAAGAAAGGAAGGGGGTAAATAAAATGAATCAATCTTAATGAGAAGAAATATCTTAAAGATGATTGCTGGGAAGCTCGTATAGCACTTTTGTTGGAAGATCACACAGTAAATAAGTTAAAACACATTTATTAACGATCTAAGTAATTATTTCCTTCCAGCATTTGAGCTAATAGAAGCAAATGTCTGGTTAGAAAAATGTCATGGAATTTTGCTGGGAGACTACATAATGTGAGTACTCCAGCCATTTAGATGCACAAGCAGCCACCAGTTTTGGCATTCAGTAATCTCTGAGTGCCTGGGTTTGCAGCCCTAAAGAGTACCTCATAGAATAGTTTTTCATCATTAAATACTGGAGTGGTTTTTTGTGTGTGTACTGCATCACATGGCATCAGAATGTTCCCACTCTGGGTCATTGGACAGAGTGGTGACCTCAGATCCATAGAACAAGCATTTGTCACTTAACTGTCTCAGTGACTGACGGCTGCAGGAGGTCGCTTTCCATCACATGGCCAATGATTAGAAAAAGAAGGAAAATATAGTTTGATGGGGGCATTTACTGATATCGGCTGACAAAAAAATGAAGGCTAAGAAAAGAAATCTGGAATTTCTCCCAACGTATCAGTTCCTATCATGGCCTGTGTCTATACTTTTTCGTGGTCATGACAACATATCTCTCTTCTGCCATTCCCACCCCTTCAATAACTTTTTCAGGCTACACCTATTCTTATTATAATTCATTTTTAATTTTTTTTTTTTTGTGCTTTATTCCCAATCATTCTGTATATTATTGTAACAATTGGCTATCTTTCTCATTGGCTTCTGGTTTTGCTTCACTTTCGTTTTCTGTATACCATCATACAACAGTATTCACCCTTCTGTTCCTCATTTCTTAGTAAGCCAGTCAATGATCTTGGGTTATTTCCTACCTCCCCTCCGTGTTTCTTGGGTATTTATGTTGCAAATTGACTACTGATTCTGAATTTCAGTGATTCTCATGATGAAGATTAATTGTAACAAAAGTCATCCTTGGGCTGACAGAGCCTCTCAGCTTTGCAATAAGGTGGTAGATACAATGAATTGTGTCTCACCAGTATCTACATAAGATGCTATCCAGAGTAGAAGGAACGCTTTGTACATATTGCCATACTACCCAATGTTTACTCTGAATATGTGCAGCTTTTAATTTTCAAATACATGTTTATATATATGTATATATATTTACAAAATTGTAAAGATGTTTACCACTGCCATTGACAACTGAAGACCTTTAAAACTCCTGTTCCAGTCAATTTCAAAGAAGCATTAGTATTTCTATGTGATTGGACTGTAAACACTTTTTAAAAAATTCTTCCACTCCTTTCAATCTTGTTATTGGAGAAGGTTGAACTGTATTATTTGAAACTGTCAAAATCACGTGTACTGTGAAGTAGGCATCTGACAGGACACTGACCCAAATATTTTGAGCTTTTGAAAATTATAAGCTTGTTTTATAGTCTTACAAGTGTAAATATTAGGCTCATTGTTTACTTGTTTTCACCAAAGAACCCCATAACAAGCTATTTTATGGGTTTTTTTATCCCTGCAATATCCATCCCTAAGGAATGCAGACACTATATTGCGATTGATACACTGTGTTCAAGCAGTTCAAACAGTCTCACCAGAACTGATTCCCGTTTGCTTACTTGTCAATAAACCATTCAAATGCTTCAAGACCTGTGCATCTCCTCGGAGTTTTAAGGCAGATCAAACAACACGTGTTTTGCTCCACACCAGAAACTTAAGTTATTGCTTTTCATTAACTTTTACATCCTGTCCTTTAATAAATCTAGTGAAACCAGTTATCTCCTATACATCAAAGAAACTATTTATCTTCCACGCCACCCTGAAAGCAGCCTCCAAAAATCCTATTTGAAGGTTGCAATGAGTCAAATCGTGCTTTTTTTTGAGGGAGAATATGATTTAGGTTCTGTTCACTGTACAGAAAAATAGTTTTTACGAAGACTTGTCCTTCCTGAATGCAGTGGCAAGGAATTTTCCTGTAAAATACTCACCAAGTTGACAAACAGAGGAGAGCAGATAAACTCTAGTTGGGACTCCATGCAGTTGCAATGACACCTGGTAGATTAATGAACAAGCAGAGCAAGTGGAGAATTTCCCCTCCAGAGCACACAGGCTACAAATTTGTCTTTTAAAAAACAGAGCTGTATTTTCCCACATCTCACCAGGAGACGAAAAAAAATATTTGAAGCCATTACTATGTTAACAAAAAGGTATGAACCAACAACACTAGAAACAACAGCCCTTTTTCCCCATCCTAAGAAAAAAGTCAACATTTCATTGCAAAATCAACTTCAAAGAAATATATATGGGGTTTTTTGTTGTTCTAGAATCATGACTGCTTATTTCTTATTTCTGTATAAGAGTAGTAGGATTTCTTTCTTGGCACTATAAATAATAATTGGATCGGGTACAACTTTGTATATATGGCTAAAGATTAAATCTTTAAAGAAGCAACTGGCAATTCCTATGAACCTATCACCAACTAGCAGTTAGCAACAATCAATAAAAATTTATTACCTTTCTATTAGGTGTCCATGGCAAGGCACTGACAGCAGGGTCTGTAGCGGAGCAGATAATTCCCTGTAGTCTACGGACAGACCACAACAGCCCATAAAAGACCTCATGCTGGGGCAGATGGATTTGCCCTGAAGGAATTGCAATCTATGGTGAGCCCTCACTGGTGTAGGGGAAAGGATGAGAAGAAGGTGAAGTGCTGGGGCCTGGGCTGTGAACCCCAAGCTGGAATTGACCTATGGATGAGTCACAACCCAGAAACATATTTTGTTCCCCAAGTGGTTTCAGGCCCCATAGGCAGAACCTGGCCCACCTGTGTGAGGCCCCAACTGCCCCCAGGTGATTGTGGTTGGGGTGGTAGGTGAGGCTAGAACTATATCAACCAGGAACTGACCAGTTTGAAGAAAGTTCCTGGGGAAGAGAGTTCCTGACTGCAGATCATAAGACACCAACCTCATTCCTTAGGGAACTGAGGAAAAGAGAAGATCTTGGAACTTGACCTCAAGTTAGGCCCAAGACTGGACCTCACTAGTATCAGTTTCAGTAGTCTAGAGTTTTTCATCCTACAGCTGGAGTTCAATTACTTTGTAGCCACTGTGCCAGCACAATCTGTCCACAAGTTGCATGATGTGGCCATGATGGGGAAGAAAGATTTGAACTTTCACTGCTTCAAGTTTGACTGGAAAGTTTAATTAAAGTTACTTCTCAGACATGAGTCAGGTTTTCCCAGTCAATTCATCAGTACCTTGAACCCATCCTAATGGAAGCTGCTGTGAAGTAAATGCTGGTGAAATTGATAATGAAAATGTCAATGACAATCACCCTATGATGGCAATTGGAAGTGAAAAGGAGGTGGATTTGAGGGGAAAAAAATCTAGAAAACCCCACTGTCTGTCCTTGAGCAGGGATTTAAAGGAAGTCATATGTAGCATAGAAGTTTGTAACATTCCCACTTTGACAATTAATTAGAAGTTTCTCCATCATTCTACTTATCTTTGCTGCCGGTACATGACAAAAGCTGCTGGATTAACAATGCAGTTTCAAGAGGTGTGATACAATAAAAACTGGTGAAAAAAACCAACTCCTGTTCAGCTTTGGTGGATGTACTACTTTGTTTCTAGTCTTCCCACTTTATTGTATTTAATCATCTTGGCTTCAGTAGTATCTCTTTATTTCTGTGACAGTTTTATCTACAAGTTTAGTTATGAACCTGGGCTATGTTATACACAAAAAGAAAGAGAAAAACCAGTTTTTGTTCTCAAGAGTTTAAGAGTCAATCCTAGAGGTGGATTTGATAATTACAACAAAGTGGTTTTCTTTCATCTATATTGCTTTGGACCCACTAGGTTTCACAACAGGCTACAGTTCTTAATTAGCTCTAAACAAAATCAGATTCAGTTGAAAGCTTGTGTGATCAGGTTTTATCCAAATTTGGCAAAACAATAATAATGTGAATCTTTAAATTGCCAGCTATCTTCCAAAAGTGGATAACAAGAATCTTTGAATGCTTTGGCTAATTTTTGAACATTCATCCAGACATATGTTCTCCAAACTTTACTCCATCTGATTTTACTGTGAGTCAACAGTGTGACACTCTCATAGCGTAGCAAGAAGCTGGAACCCACAGTTTTAATTGTTTAATATACATGTACACAGCATAATTAAAGGCTTTCGTAAGTGAGGAGGTGTATATTGGCTCTGCTATATTTTTTTAGCCCAAAATAGAATCTGAACAGTCTTTTGCTGTGTAAAAGCTATTAAAATTCAAACTCTACTAGGATTTTCACCGAATTGTTAACTTCTTACAGAAGTGACTGATTGGTCATTGCAAATTGTTGAAACCTGGCTGATTTAGATAATCAATTGCGTAATGATCAGCAGCAAACGATGAGGAACCAATGAAACACATATGCCTAGAATCAAATGACTTGTAAAGACACTAACTCATACAGTCAGGCAATTTAACCCTAAGGATTGCAAGCTGTCACCTCTGAGTGGGATGTGCTAATCTGACAACCAAGAAGGTGGCAGAGTCATGATGCATTGGCCTTTCTTTGCTGGACCACCAAGAAAAAATGAGATTGTTTGTATAACTTGTTGTAGCTTTAAGCCATAATGTGACTTAACTCTTTTCTTGACCGCTCTATTGTATGCTTATTGTGCTATGAAATGTGTAGAATTTGGAACCCACATGCCATGTTATAACATAATAGCCTCCCAAAACCTGGTAAGTTTTCTCTTAGCCTCTCTTCTTTTCCTCCCGCTTCTTTTCAAAAGATGTGTCTGGACTTGTTTCAGCACTTACTAGCCATTTCAATCCTTAGAATGGAATTCAAGTGAAGTTTAAAAGTCTGTAAGACCAGTGGATCTCAAGACTGGGAAGAACTTTACATTTATTTGAGAAGATAAAAATAATTTTGCTCCCAATAATTATGGAAAGAAACAGAAGATAGAGTGTTGCATTTCATTTCGTGAATGAACACTTTGTCTTTGCAAAAAGCTTTCCAGCAGTAATCAGAGTCATTACTGGAGCTAAAAGAAAAGCCAAACATTTTCTTTCCAGCTCAACAGAGAAGTAAATCCTTCTTTCACCATAAAAAATCTGCAGAAATTAGACACTATTGTTTGAGGTACCTAAGCAACATGGCAGGCTGAAGCTAAACCTGTGGGGTTGGCTTTCACATCATCTCCTACACATCCTCAATGCAAATGCTTCAATAGCCACAAAGTCTGAAGTCAAGAGAGGCAGAAAATCAATTCACCCTCACTCTCTCCTATGCAGGGCTGTCAGACCTTGGCCTTCTGCAGACTCCATGAGGAGAAGCAGCTCAGAGTAACTGAGTTGGTGGCTGCTGTAGGTAATATACTAAAAGGGCATGGTGGTGGAGGGTTGTGAGACACTGGAACATGTTGTCCAGAGAAGTTGTGGCCGTGGATGTTGTTCTCAAACACTCAAGAAACAGTGAACATGATTTTGGATTGGTTTTTTGGCACTGAATTTGCTCAAGTGACAGATTTGGAGATTTTGAGGTGAGAAAATTTTGTGACACTTGTATATGCCTATGTTTATATGTATGTATATCTATATAAAAGGAAAAGTTTATAGTTCACATATATAACTAAAGATTTATGTTTCTTACTCATTCTGCTCATTTCTGGTCAGTAGCTGCTAGACCTTCCAACCAATACTAGCAAATACAGTGTAGCAGGTGAAAATAAAATTAATGACACCCATTGACCCTTATATTTTTTTGCCTTTAAATTTTTATGAGTAGATTTCATAGTCATAAAACTTAACACTGTTTTTCATTACAGATTTCTTCTGCCTGATTTGGCAGCTACAATAAATAAGATTTTGTTGGATTAATATTGGTATGTCCGTGAAGAGCAATCACTTTGAGTCATATCTGAGTCTAAATTACCTCTATTTTCACAAGAAAAGGGAAATCCAAGCAATTGGAAAGGGAAATCCAAGCACTACGAAGAGACATATTAAAAAAAGCAATCAAATAAAACATATGATTAATTGTATCAATTTCTCACAGTGAGCATCTTTGCTCTAATCATTCCTCTGAAATAAAAACATCTTCTTCCTGTTAAATGTCAGCCTTGGGTTAGTTATTGCATTCAGCTAGAGTCTAATAGCAATGTAATGCTGAGCAGAATCAGTATCTTACTGTATATAGTGATTGCACAACTTAATTGCTCTTTTTAAATGAAATATATTTCTTTACAGTAAATATATTGGGAAACAAAAGCAATTAAATAGCCACTTTTATAAACACAAGTGTGATGTCTCCAGATTACTTCACCTCACCAGTGTTTTAAATAAATAAAAATCCTTTCCTTTCACTTTTTTTTTTTTTTTTTTTTAAGAAAAAAAAGGAATATAAAAGGTGAGAATGAGCCTATAACTGAGTTTAATGCAATAAACATCATGTATGAAACATCAGCCACATTTTAGGAAGCCATTCCTTCTTAGATTTTTGACAATATCCTATATTCATTTGCTCCTGGAGAACACTCAACCAGATCTTAAATAATATATTTCCTTTCACACCAAAGGGGACTAAATGGAAGTTTATTGGGTCAATTATTTGTTAGTCAGATAAGGAGGCAGCAGTTTAGCTGAGCCTTAAAAGTTGTTTAAAATGTGTGAGACATTTTGCCAGTAAAACTAACCCATGATTGTCGCACTGGAAATAGGAGGCTTAATCCACTTTTTCCAGAATGCAGAGGTTAAGGGTAATTGTATATAGCTTTCATATAGCACATCTCACCATCTATTGACCTTGAAGCACTCCAGTTCTAGATCTGTCTGCTCAAGCCCATGGGAGCAGTCATGCTCTTTAAAGTCTTAGTCCAGGGCAAAGAGCTCAAACAGCACATACAAGTACCCTTCTAATTTATACACCTCTGGTGCATGCTCAGGAATTCTAACCAAACAGCCCATGTTTGCAGAGTTTTGCATATGGGAAACGAAGCAAAACAAGTGAAGGGACTTGCCTCAGGCTAGGTAAAAGATTGGAGTAGAACAGAAGTGTCCTGCCTCTAGGCAATGCTGCTGTCTGCCTTCCTGAGATTCTGTTTGATTTACAGCAACTGGACCTGTCTACTGTCACGTCTCTCTTGAGGGGGTTTTTTAAGAAGCACTGGCTGCTTTGCACTCTTTCAGTTATGAATAGTGAATTAAACATTTACCTTGGTTACTGATTGTTTCATGTTAATTGCGTTTTTGTGGAGCAGTCGGAATACATTGAACAAGGTGTTCAAACAAGTGTTTGCATCATTGTCATGAGCGTGTAATCACAATTAACATAGAAAAAGTTCATTCAAAGCATAGAACTGTTACTGATTACCCTGAAGTTCGAATTTGTGTAGATAGTTTAACTTGCAGATCACAGATCCAGATTTAAATAACCCATATGTTACTGGAAAACTAAATTTGAACACCAGGATGTTTGTTTTATCTGCTTTAAGCTACTTTTGAAAGTTAAGTTCCTTTCAGTAGACCCAAGTTCCTTGAATAGCTAATGCAAAGAGATAAGCTTAAAGCCACCTAAAACAGCTTTCATGAATAATTCTACCTGAGCTCAATCTATACTGAATATAAACATGAGCATATACAGAATAATATTTGCATGCAGAACTGGTTTGTCCATGGAATCGGATAACTCTGTATATATGCATGAATCTTGTGAATAAAATTATTGTCTTTCCTGAGTTGTAAAGGATGGTGTATGCAAAATTATAGGAGATATTTTGAATCATTTGATCATCTTGATTATGAGAGGTACTGAAATTTAAAGCAAGTTATTAATTTTCACAATTAAGTGTGGGTTTGTGATTTGCAACCTAAAACTTCTTTCCCTTAATTCTGGTTGCTGTGTTGCCTTCACATATCCTTGCAACCTATATTAAATTTCAGAATACATTATAAAGATGAATATTGGACCTTTCTGCATGTGGCATTATCAGTTAGTGGATAATTTATAGAAATCCTGCATATAACTTTTCGAACTTTAGAGTTATAGGAAAAATAATAGTCTTTCCTGTCTCTATCATCTGCATTTTGACAGGTTATAAATATAAGACAAACCTAAGTCATTACACATATATCCGTGTTTCTGCTGAAATGTGGCTGCAAGATCTACGGAGTTTCTGTGTTTCACACTGAGCTGCCCATCAGATGGAATCAGTGTTAGCATAATAAGCTAGTTATTGCTGGTGTCTGAAAAAAAAAAGAATTATAATAGGACAAGTACAGTACGAGTTCAACAGCTGCAGAGTAGCACTGGAAGAGCAGGAGTGGCCTGAAGCAAGAATCAAAGTAATTACATCTCTCCCAGGAAGTGGTGAGCAGCAGAGGTAGATGAGTTAGCTGAAAGGAACGTAACCAGCTCACTTACCCTATTCTTTTGCAAGAGAAATACTTTCTTCTGCTCTAGAGAGCTTCCAACCACAACCCCTCCTCCTCCAACTCCAAATACCACCACTTTTAGGTAGCCAGGACTCAAACAGTGGTTTAAATCGCCCACACAGCAAAAAAATTTAAATGCATGATAGTCACTGAGTGTAGCAATACCATCTCCACACATCACCTGAATTCCATAGAGCAGCACCAGTGTTAGTGTGTGGGGAGGGAAGGGCTTCAGCACCTCTGTACTGCCATTGCTCTACTGCTTGTGAATAAATGCATTATTATAAAACTAATTAGGAAAGCAGAAATTTCATTCAGCTCTTTGCAATCTGTTCAATACACTTATGTCCTGGTTTGAGTTAGAACAGAACTAATTCTGTTCAGTGATTTTACTTTTCAATTTAGCCTCTTCTAACTAACTGCACTTTCTGGAGTTATTGGCATATTTTCACAGTCTCTGCTTTTAGCAGTGATAGCTCTCGATGTTTAGAGTTACTATCAAGGGTTGGTGTGTGCAGAAAGGCTCTTGTTTATACCTGCTTCTGAGTAGACCAAGGTCACAGCTTAATCTTGTGTGCCATGTTGGGGTGCAGTAAATAAAAGGCCACACCTGGGGAGAGGAGCAGCCAGGACAAGTGACACTAAACTGACCAACGAAGTATTCCATCCCATATACATCATCTTCAGTATAAATCTGAGAGATTACAAGGGTCAAGCTCTCTTCTTCAAAAGCCAGCATCTGAGGAGAACTGTCTTCAATCCCAATTTGGGTGTTCCTGTTTCCACTTCCAGAATACAGCTCCTGAATCTTGTCTGACACCAAATCCAGTCTGGGACTTCCCCAGTGCCTGCCCCACAGCATCACTGGTGACAATGATGTAATTACCATCAGAGGGGTTGGGTTCAATATTATTTTCACTTAAAGCTGTTTGTTTCCTCTTCAAATTTATAATAGAGAGCATCTGTCATTCCTCTAGTGACCAGTCCAGCCCTAAAACTTGAACAACTTACTAATATTTAGTCCTGTCTCAGATAAAGCTTCTTAGGTGAATGGAAGTGCTATGTGTGATGTGAGGGCAAGGTTGGAATGGACACCCACAGGATTTTCCTGCAGAAAACGTCAGTTAGCCATTACTGGAATACCATGAGCAGCTCTGGTGTCTAATCTTCTAAAAAATTGGAGACATTTCTGAGAAATTGTGTGAAACTGTCTTGTATTCTTAAACATATGCCTCACAGACAGAGGTTACACGAGCTCAGTCTACTTAATCTGCTTCAGGAACAGAGAGGAAGACAATTTATGGCTATCTGTAAGTATGTATGCTCACAAAAGAGGGAAAGACCTCTTTTACTAAATGTTTTCACAGTGTAAAAATCGTAACAAAGTCCAGCAAGTGGAAATTAAAATTGGACTAACTCAGGCTTAGACTAGTTAACAGGAGCTGGGAAGAGTAGTGGAGGGACTGTCTGAGGAGTTGCCTCCATACCTGGAAAATCTGGCACCTACTTTATAAATAAAGCCAGTTCACATATGTTTTACAGGCTTATGCAGATATTCCAGCACAGCCAATGTCACCACTTGATAAAAGGGGATTAATAGCTAATGAAAAAAAAGAAAATAAACCAACTTCTCACAACCAGAGGGTTCATTTAGAGTAGCCTGAGTCATTAGTGGGAATCATTTTCCTTTATCCTGTAAGTTTCTATCTTGCTGTTGGAGGTACCTCAGTGGCTCAGACCATGCTTATCTCTTCCACATGGATGTGATAAGATTCCGCTCACTATGGTTTTTTATAGCTTCTTGTGTAGTCTGATTTTTGCTGTCCCAGGCTTTGGTACTGGCTTTCCAGAGGCACAGCTTCCCAAAGGTCAGCAGCAGCACAAGTCACTGCCTTCCTCAAGGCTTCCCTGCCTGAATGCTGCTGGTTAAGTTGAACCTGTCCTGGAGGAACTTATGCCAAGAGGAGGAGGAGAAGGAATCTCCATTAACAAGTTCTTCCAGCTCTGCTAGAAAAACAGCTACTGAATGGACACCTGGAAAAAAACCCCAGTGAAACACCCTATTGTGGATATGTCAGAAATTACTTAGAAATTTCTGTGGATTTAGAATCATAGAATTGTCAGGGTTGGAAGGGACCTTAAAGATCATCTAGTTCCAACCCCCCCTGCCATGGGCAGGGAACCTCCCACTAGAGCAGGTTGCTCAGAGCCCCATCCAGCCTGGCCTTCAAAATTTCCCGGGATGGGGCTTCCAGCACCTCTCTGGGCAACCTGTTCCAACCTGTTTAGTAACAGGACTGGAGAAAACACAGAACCTAACAATTTCTGTTAAATAAAAGTCTAAAATTCTGGTCTTATCTCCTGCTTTTTCTGCCCTTCAGGCTATCAGGTTCCACTTGAGAACACTGGAAAATATGGGATTATCAGAGTGATAAGAAAATAATGGCAGGAATGTGCAGTTTTCAGGTGCTGTATGGTCACTGTGGGAACCATAGCCTGTGGCATAATTTAGACCACATCCAAAGTCTGCAATAATAATTTCCTCAGTTCCAGAGATTGGTCAAAACATAATTTTGAAAATGAATGATTTATAGTTAGCTCCTTGTCAGCTTTCCATCTCCCTGCCTGTAAGAAATGAAAGAAAGAAAGGAAAGAAATCCAGCCCAAAACCCATGCCCCTGTTGGGTAGTACACTTGCATATTGAAAAATTGAGGTTGTTTCAGAGAAATGATGGACTAAGAATTTTGCTAGGGAATATGACATTAGGGAGTTATTTCAGCAAAATACTAATCACTGTATTTTTTCCAGTAAAAGCGCATTATAATGGGATTAAATACATATCAAAAAGGGGTTAGAGAGTTAAAACATCACATTTTTTTAGGCTTTTTCTTTCCCAGTAAAGGTGGAATGAACTCTCCATGGAGAATTTAGTGCCTGTGCTAACTACAATACACATTCTATTACTTAAATGACTATATATTGTGGTATATATGGAGTTATTCAACAGCACATATTTAACATACAACCTTTAAAAATACCAGCTATGAAGCTAATAACAAATAACAGATAATAATGTAAAAAACAGCCCCAAGGAGTAGAATACTTGGCATATAAGCAGAATGATTGGCTTAAGAATATTATTAAGGAATATAGTATTTAACATAAAATGTTTACTATTAATCTGAAGGAATAGGTATCATACAAGAGAATAATTCATCAGTGATATAAACTATTTTGAGTCTATGTACACTTTTGCCATCAGGTGTATCTAGCTTCTTCCTAAAACACAGAGTTGTAATTAGCATGGAGGACATTATCTTATGGTAAATATATTTCTTACTAGTCTCTTGAAGAGTCTTGTCTCCTTGTATGTGTTCATCCCACGGAGAGCTGGTGCAGGTGAGAGCCCTTCAGGAGATGTTTGCTACAGAGGGCCCAGGATCACCTGGATGAGAAGCAGAGGCTTGTGTCTTGTCCTCAAGACAATTGAAAGATCATTCCCTCACTTCAGTACCTTCTTCTTGCTGCGGATTTGCACAGAATGAGGTTTCAGTATATTTTAAATACACTAAGGCTGAAGTATTTGTAGCTATTCAGTTTTCATTGTGTGAAGTACATGGTTTTTTTTATTCAGCTTTTTAGCTAAGTAAAGATCACATTTCATCTTTTAAAAATACCATCCAGTTTCTTTGCATTTCATCTTTTAATGTCTTTTCCTTCTTTGGGTTTTGTGTGTCTATTTGCTGTTTTCTGTTTTCTATAGGAATGATCCCCCATTGAAAATAATTATGATATATATAAATACATATATACACATGTGTATATGTATTTCTTTACAGCAAAGGTTGCTGGAAATTCTAGAATGAGACAAAGTATAGGAAAAAATTTCAAGATAAACATGTAACATGTCACATAAATAAATGAACAAAGGAAAAAGCCATAAAGCTTCAAACTTATGCAACCCCTTGCCTGCTGGAATATTAAAACCTCGACCGCCAGCAGTAACATTTTAGCTACATGTTAAAATATGGCACTTCTAATCTGCCCTTATAAATATTGTTCGTAGGTTAACTTGAGTCTGGAATGAGCCACTTAAGTCGCAACTATGGATAAGTAAAATCTATTTGCACGTGAAAGATGATGATTCTGCTTCTAACATTGGGCCAAGCACATGAAAGCAGGAAGGTTGTGGTCTAGCTGCTGCTGGGTGCACACTCATTATGAAAGGAGCACCAAATTCAGCTGATTCACAGATGGTATGTGGGTGCCTTCAAGGAGGAGAGCTTTAATAACTGGGCAAGAATATGTAATAAGTGAGATGGCAGCATGTAAGTAAATGGCAGATATATGAGAAATACGTGAAAGAAGGCAAATAAACCATTGGATGACGTGAGATGAAATTTTAGGAAATGGCCAAATGCATCGGTATGGAGAGAATCACAACTCCCTCTGGATTTTACCTACCAAACAGTTGGACTTTATTTGCTGTGTGAGCAACAATACATCATCTTACACTTATTGCCAGAGTAGTAAAAGATTTTGAGTAATGAACTCAACTCAGAGTAAAGCTCTATGTCTCAGCAAGACAGAGTAAATAAGCATCTAGAAGAGATGAAGTCAGAAACAGAGTGTGGAGCAGATAATTATGATTAATGGAGAAACAGTTGCCTGAGACAGGAGGAGCAAATTCCTGGAATGGCATCTGTGGCCATTCAGGGAGAAAGATCCTGGGAAAAAGGAGACAATCCTGGGGTTTTTGTTTGCTATTCTTTGTTTGCAATTATAGTTGACTGCCATAAAGAGAAAGGTGAAGGGATGGAGTATAATATGTAAATAATCCTAAATGAACTAGGAAACTGTGACATTTCATGAGAGAAGGTACAAAACAAAGTCACCATATTAGCATAACTAAAAAAAAAATTATATAGATATCATCTCTAAGGTGGGAACTGGGATGGGAAAAGCTAAATGGTTCTATACAACCAGAGCTCCTTCCACAGTCAAGCTTTTCTTACAGAACCTATCATTTTATTATTTTTTAATTAGGTGGTTATAATTTATTCATGATTGTTATTAAATTTACAATACTTTTCAGTTCTTAAATAATTCCTGTATTTTATCCTGAGGCAAAATCTCTTTAGCCTCTGGCATTTAAGCTCAAAGACTTCTCACTCATCTGCAATAACTACACTATCTGACTTGAAACAAAAGAATATATATATATGGCACCACACAGGGCAGACACCAAACTGCTATAATTTGATATGTTAGCCACTCACCTCAGGAAAATTGGATTATAATTTGTGTCATTCATCAGCGCGGAAGTTTTACTTCATGCTGACACTGGGGCATCTTTGTACAACCCAGTGACATACAACTCAAGATAGTCATGTCTGGGGACCAGTTCCTTGTGCTTCTGCCCATTGAGACAGGTTCTTTTACAGGGCAGTTCAAAGCAAAAATCTACTGTAAGTGCCTTTCTCTGTTCTTTGACTAAAGAGGAAGCCTTAAAGGGTGTAACAAATCATTCAGTAGGAGCAAGCCTACTTAAATGGGGTGATTAACTTTCTTCACCATTCTTTTCTATTTCTTTTTTTGCTTTCTACGGTAGCATTGGTCTAGATAAACCCTTGGATTAAGACTCAAGAATTACCAACATGAATAAAACACAACATTTGCAGTTCATTTTTATTCTTCTTTCTCCTCAGGAGAAATTGTGTATTCATTGAGGAATACTTTGTTTCCTAAGGCTCAGTCTGAAGACATTTCTTTCCATTTCTTTTCTTCTTTATTTTCTTTTTTCTTAGAAAGTATTTAGTTGGTTGTGTTGGTGAAAGCAGTCCAAAGCATTAATTTGATATAAAGCACAAGGTGATAATGACTTCGATGACTCTTAGTTTGCAGAGAAAACTCTATCTTCTGTCTAAAAAAAGGTCATTAATGTGAGAGAAAACTTGTTTTAATTATAAGAACAAAGTTAAAGATCATAGATCTCCTTCTATAGCTGGTGTTCATTTTGGTTTTGTAGATCTAACACGCCAAAATAATACTCGATTTTTCAGGTGAAATCCCTGAAGAACAGAAAAGGAAACAAATTTATATTCTGTGGAGATCTAATCAAAAGAGGCAGTAGCATCCTGAAATGTATTCAGCTTACCCTGAACTAGTTACTGGGATTCAATCATCTGAGTTACCCTCCAGATTCCATTCACTATATTGCCTGGGTCTCATTTGACTTTTGCCCTAGATTGTTTCTACTAAACCAGAGTTTTTCCAGCTTGGCTGTTTTTGCAGTTGAAATACATGGCGTATTGTGAGGGCTGTGCCAGATTCTGCCAAATGGAAGATGCAAGACCTTTAAGGACAATAATGTAAGTTGGTTTTTTTTCAATACAGCAGAACTCCTGAGTGTTCTACTTGAGAACTTCACTCAGATTCATAAAAACTGGTTGGCTCATTGCAAAAGAAATTCCAGTAACAAAATAAAATACATTTTGTGTGGACAGTCAGGGGACTTAGCAGTGAACCAGACATTTATGTTACTTGACTGTGATAAGCCACACAATGGCATTTCAGGAAAACAAACAAAAGGAAAAAATGCTATGTGTATTTCTATGAATTATTTTGCTTTATCCATCCTCTGGCTTTATTATTCTGTATCTACAGTTTACTTTTTCCCATACCATGTTCACTAACACATAATTTGTACAACGATCTTTTATCTTTAATGGCAGACTCAAAAAGGTAAAAGCATAAATTTTCCTTTTCAAGATTTTTACTATACTTGTTGCTTCATTTCTTATAAGAAGTACACTGCATTCTTAGATGGGGCCTTTCTGCAGAGCATCCTGGCTTCCTAAACAATGAGAACTGAAGGAACATTCTATTCTTTTTCATCTTTGGGAGATATTGTTTCACCTCAAGCTCTCCCTTAAAAGCAAAAGCATCTTTCTACATTATCATTTTGTTTACTTGTTTGGCAAATGTTTCCTATGGATAACACTTTGGTGAAGGTTGCAGCCAGTGTCACTTGATGTAGCTTTAGGATGAATGTGTGTTTTCTCTGCATAAGGTACAAACAGAAGGTGACTGCTCAGCTGGTGTCAGAGACCTGGACTTAATCTCCTTTTCTAGCAAGGTTTTTTAAGTATTACTGGGAAGTTGTTTCAGACCAGATCCTTAAAATGGCTCAAAAATACTCCAAATTTCTGGGGTGAGATTGAAATACCTGGATTAGTTATTTATGTTCCTTATTCTGTACCTCAGGAGAATTAGGTTCCTTTACATAAGAGTGGGTTTAGCAACACCCACTGCACTTAAACTATAGGGGTGCTTGATTTAGGCTCTAGGAAACACTGAAAGATGTGGTGGTTCTGTGACAATGTCTCTTGCTGAACTTTTTGCATTTATCTATAATCCCAAGCTTGAGATGGGAACTCATGTCTAAAATTCCTGTCATGTATAAACTTCTAAGACACCCTTTTAGACAAAACTGGCTCATTTAGGGTTTTTATAGCATACAGATAAATCATTTGGTATCATTTAGAGACTGGATTATGAATCCAGGAACAGAAGACATTCTTTCCAGCCTTTCTTCAGCTGAAGGATTTCAGATTTCCAGCTTTCTCTCTCCACAGAAGCACTCTCATGAGAAGACTTGTGCTACTTTCACCGTTCACTTTGAATTAACTAGAAAGAAGTTTTCTCTTTTGGGAACTTTCACAAAAAAAGCCTATATGGTTTAAACATATTAATAACTTATAATGCCATTTTGCAACGTAAATCTATTTCCAAGCTGTTCTACTGATGAGTCTATTAGCTGAATGCTTCATAAGCTTCAATCAGTTTTATCCTCACACGATCTTTGTGATGTAAAACACTCAAAACTAGTTTTTCTATTGGAGCACATGAGACGAACTAAATGTTTTACTTGACCTCACAAACAAAGTGAGCAGTTCATTTAAGTCCTTGAATGACACTGTCCACTTGTGGATCCTTCCACTTTGTGTTTTCCTGGACACAGTATTCTCAACACTCAGATACGATCAAGAGATCAGAGAAGGGAAGAGATGGACTCTCTTCAAGAAGGTCAGGCTAGGTTAAATGCTTGGTCTACACGCTTTGATTGAGTTCCTTTAAATGTGCTGTTGGAAGCAGTGTGGTAACATCTTGCTTTCCAAGGACTTTCCATTAGTCATTTGTCAATTGGCTTTCTCTTTATCTGTTTCTCTTTTTCTTTTTATTTTTTTTTTCATTTTTATTTATTTCTTTTTCTTTCTTTTTTTTTTTTTTAACTTTTTTTCCTCCTTCTTTTTCTCCCTTTTCTTCTACATCGTTTTCCTTTTTCTTTTCTGCACTTGCAAAAGCACCTCATAGGAACCAGAGACATAAAGTTCCACCAGTAGAAAAGATTTCCTGTGGGCAATGTCACTGCTAGTATGAGATGTCCAAAAGCAGATGTTGGTTCCTTCAGGCTTCCCTATGATACTCTTTTAATCCTTGACTGTGTATCATGGGTGCTGTGAAAACTGTATTCATGCAGATACAGATCATGAAGATTTGAAGTTGGTAACAGCATTGCAAGACTCGTGCTCTCCTGAACGAACAGCACAATAACAGCCTTACCCTCTGCACAAGGCTTTCAACAGGGCTCCAGCTGAAGGAGACGTAATTCAGAACAGATGAAGCATAAAGTAGCATAAATATTGCACAAAGGCTCCAAAACTGACCACGCATGGCTGCACACAACCTAATTGTCCTTCATTTGTATGTAGATTCAGCAGTGCAAACACCAGTGTTGCACCATTAGCACTACCAACAGCATTCATAAACCAGCCCCAGGAAACAGTGTAGGAACAAGACACTTGATCATTAGTGCATGATTTAGACTCAGAAAAAACTATTGGAAAGCTACCCAAGAGTTCATCTGGCAACACACCAAGCTCATTATCTGTATTAAAGTCATTATTTCTGTAGAAAAAAACCCCTCAACCCTCCAAAAATTCCCCAAAACCAAAAAGTGTTTAAAAGCAGGAGGTAAAGAAAACATGTGCTGCACATATGTAATGCATAAGAAACTCTGCTGCAGTGAGGGTTGCCATGGAGACTGGTGGATGGCAGTAAAAATGCAATATGATGAAAGTGAGGTGCTGAGAACATCCCGTACGAACCCTCAAGCTCCCACTGAAGTTGAGGAAAGTAAAGATCTATCCCTGCTTGTTGCCAAAGCAGCCAAGTACTGGAGAACATGAGGTTTAGATGGGCAGTGATAGTGGCATAGGACCTACCAGGAGTTATTACCTTCATAGGAGCTATTCCCCAAGAAGCAACCATCCCGGGAAGAAAAGAAGGATGTAATTATAGCTTAGAAAGAGTGCTGTCTGTGCAACAGCTTTCCTTTTTCAGAGTGAGGAATAAATTACTTAGCCCTTTTAAAAAAAATATCTTACCTCAGCAAGTCTGGCTGGTGAATCATGAGGCTTATGTCCTATTCCCACCGCTCATAAAACCTTCCCTTTCTACAATAGGGAATATTAAAAGAGTAGCTGCCTCTTTTCCTACAGCTATGGCTGGAGTAGGGAGTGATAAAAAGGAGAGCCTTAATATTCTGTACAGCAAAGTGCAGATGTGACAGCCCCATTCTCTGGTTCCACACAACCACCACAAATAATAAAGTGGTGCTATCATATTGAGGAGCACTTACAGGTTGTCACCCTGGGTTTAAGCATCCATCTCAAAATACATGACTGCAATCCTGGCCCTCCTGAAATGATATGAGTCCTTCACTGGGAACAGTAGGACCATATTGCTTTCATAAAATACAAACTATAACAGAAGAGAGGCTGTTTGCATGGTCATCAGTCCTCAGTGAGGCTTTGGGGACTGATGCTACTTAACCCCATGTTTTCTTTTTTGGAGCACATTCGTGTTCACCATGACCCAATGACCCTGGGCCCATGCTGAATTCTACTGACCAGTGCCAGGCTGCAGGATTCAGATGTATCTGAGGGTCTCTCATTCCTAAACCAAATCATACTTCTCTTCCTTACCCTAAATGATGACATCAACTTAAAACTTGTCTAACAAAAAACCAAACTGGTTATGTCAATGGGAACGAGTCATTTTTTTTTCTCCTTTTGATTTTTAAAATAGTTTTCCTTTTTTAATTTTATTTTGAGTACATCTCTCATTTGTTCTATTCCTGATTTTCCTAGCAAGAAAAACTAACTGGCTTCCTACATGCTATACCCTGGAAATTAAATGATGTGTTTATAGTACAATAATCTAGAAGTTAGAACCTTGAAGGCAAACAAGGAGTGAATCACTTTATCAGTACAGATACCATAGTAGGTTTCAGTGGTGACAAAACTATACAACCAGTAATTGCTTGTTAAAGCAATTCTAAAAAAATAACCTAAATTACACTACAAGTTAGTTTGAAAAGCAGTTGCATGGCCTACAGTCCTTGAGAAATTCCCTCTGCATAAGAACCTGAAGTTTCCTTCACATGCACAACACATTGTGCATGATCTAGTTTGGAAACAGTATTGAAAGAATTACCTTTTATCAAATGAAAACTTATTGGGACCACTTTTGACCCCAAATTACAACGTGTAGTTGATTAATGGGGCATGTCCATGAGGGGAAAAAACAAAAAAATCTGTAACTAAACCCTGAAACTGATAAAAAATTCTGAAAATGCTGAAAGACCAATTTTTCCCCTAACAGTTGTGATGGATGGAGGAGACCATTTATTACAGCCAAGTAGTTCATGGTTTTTTTTCATGTTAGAAACTTAAATGGTAGAGAAATATTTAGATATAATTTCTAAATCACTGAAACTATTTCTTGTTGTGCCCATGGAAAAGCAATTCCTTCCAGATAAGACTAAGTTCTGCTCTCATTTAGTCATTCGTTTATCAACATCTCTCTGAGTAATAGAATATTACTTCTTTCAAATCATCCTATCATGCACACATAAATCAAAGATAGTAATCACCCACTACCTGTAAATCGTTCTGCTTATCAAGTGTTGGGGTTTTTTTAGCTTGTTTTTATTTTTTAAAATGCCCATTTGGAATATCCATAGCAGTAACATACCCCAGCTAACTCTTCTGAAATTACGTATGCAGATGTCTCTTGTGTGCCAAAATTAAGGTGATCTGTGCAGTCTAAATCCTATCTTTTTGCTCCTTTTTGCCTCCATAAAGCCTTCAGTTATATATGATTTTTTGTTCTTGCTGTAGGAATTCAACTTTATTCAGTCGGCATTTTGGATGTTTATTGAGGAAAGATGAACAAGAGGCCTGGAGCTCTCACTCAGAAGTTGGACGAGGTTCTGTAAATTTTCTTTTTAAGTCCAGCAGTTTCCAGATGAAATGCATAAGTTGACCTCGGTGTTATTTATATGCATTATTTTAAATTATAATCTAGTAGTTTCATTACTTTCAGTAGCTTGCCTATTGAATTAGCATAGCTAAAGTAGTTGCTTTAGCAGTTCACAAACCCTAAAAATTATCAAGCTGTTTATTCAATATTCCATTTCTTCCTAATGCATCATGTATTATGTTGCTTCAGAAAAGTCCATATTTTGATGACACAGTCGATTGAGCCCATTTTCAGCACTTCTAAATGGAATCAAACATAATACAATTTCTGTATAAGTTAATTCATCTAGTCCCCTTTATTTTCTAACTTCACACCACCTAACCATTACAAAAATTCTTATCATATACAGATGCTGTGAAAATTGAGGGCTTTGAAATCTCAAATCCTGCAAAACTAGCTAGACTCAGACTCATGACAGTGTCCTGTGAAGAAACACATATTTTTAAATAAGGGAATAACTTAGGATTTAGAAAATTCACACATTTTCTATTCATCAGGTTGTCATTCCTATGTCAGACTGACAAATTTTGCTGGTATCTGACTATGATATCATCACTGAGAGTTAAAATAAATGCACATAAAGTATGGTTGCCTCTTCACCTTGATACTAATCAGCTGTCCCACCCACCTGGGACCTCAATCCCCAGAAATCACTATTTAAGTTGTTGGTTTTGGCACCTTGCTTTGACTGCATCATTCCCTCCATGATGTGTGGCTTGATCCTTTGCATACCTGAAGAAAGCTTTCAAGCTTTTTTGAAGTGCTAGCCTTTAAAAATTCATTTACTTTACCCTATCCCTGTAAGACTTGTGATTTGAACAAGATGTCAGCCCTCAGCTTTGCACTGTTATCGATGATCTGCTTTTCCTATCAACACTTCTACTCTTTACATCCTCTGCTGAAAAAGTCACTCTAAACATTAGTGAAGAAATTCTGTTATCAGTTTTAAACCCACCCTTAAAACCTACCTTGTCTCAGACTACTCATCCCTCCAGCTTTGTACTAGCAACAGGGAAAGATTTTTTACACGGCTTCCTCAATGTCATTTTAAATTTGGCATCAGTGTCTTTATGCTGAGATAACTCACCAGCTACTCCTTGTTGATCTAAAGACTATGAACACCATAGATGGACAACATGCTTTGTCTCCTTTGCACAGCTCCTTCCTAGTCAGTGATCGTGAGGGACTTTTTAGGATGTTAGGTAGTGGTAGGACTAGGGGGAATGGCTTAAAACTAGAGGTGGGTAGATTCAGATTAGACGTTAGGAAGAAGTTCTTCCCCAGGAGGGTGGGGAGACACTGGCACAGGTTGCCCAGAGAGGTGCTGGAAGCCGCATCCCTGGGCATTTTTAAGGCCAGGTTGGATGGGGCTCTGAGCAACCTGATCTAGTGGGAGGCGTCCCTGCCCATGGCAGAGGAGTTGGAACTAGATGATCTTTAAGGTCCCTCCAACCCTGACAATTCTATGATTCTATACGGTAACATGATTTTTGATTAGAGCTCTTAAGGCTACATGAGCAATCAAGGCTTGTGCAATGCAATTAAGACTAATATTAATAACTCCATTGATATAGTGATTCTCTAACATAAACTCTCAAATTTTTTGGTAGAAGACCTGTTACCTCAGATATTTAAATCTCTGCTGCTTCAAGGAGTGGAATAGCTACCCCAAGGAATGATGCAGTTGTTGATGAATAGACTAAGTCACTTGCTAGATATATTTTTATTCCTTTATGAAACTATAGAACCACTCCTCACAGCTCCATAGCTGTTTGAATATAAAGCCTGAGTTTCAGTACGAGTACTGGCATCTATCCTCTGGAGGGGCTGGCAATGTGGATGCCTTGCTGCAAAGGAGACTGTGTTCTTGAGTTTCAGTCTAGTTATATAGCTGCCCTGCTAAGAATTGTCATGGGAACTTGTGATGTGATCAGCAGGGTATGACAAAAAAAGGCAAGTGGAAGAAGAAAAGAATAAATGGACTAAAGCAAACTGAGAACTGTCGTTGAAAAGCATCCTGGTAGTAATGGGAACTGTCATGGAATTCCCTGGTGAAGCTGGGAGACATACCACAGAAAGGTTTGGGTTATTTGCTTGAGACAATAAATAAAGAAATAGTTTGGGACATAAGCAAAGGCACTGGGGAAGCTTTCTAAAGATGTGTGGATCAAAAATCACTTCAGAAACAGAGTCACATTTAGATGTGTGGGACCTGCTTTTCAAATAGCAAGAAATTGCTGTTTCTTTCATGAAAGGGAAAATATGTGTTTCCTTCTGTAAGTTAAGCAAATGCAAAACAACTGCAGATTCCAAGAAGCTAAAGCCAGACCAGACAAATCCCAGGTGGCCACTTGGGATTTATGCAAATACCTTGGGCAAATGCCTCACATTACATGCCAGTTATTGTCAGAGCATATATGCAGCTATTCAGTTTCTTTAATTGTTTTATAGGAAATGTACATGTTTTTATCATATTTATTTCGTTGGGGTTTTTTTTGGGTGGAAAAATTGATTTCTTTTTGGAGGAAAATTGAGGGAGAAACATACATAAAGCTTATTAAACATCAAAAAAGTTTAAAAGTTCAATACAGGCATGAGCCAGAGTTAGCAGAATGTGGTACTCACTTTGTCAGGCTTATCTTGAGCTGCTTCAGGGCACTTCCAACCTACTTGCTTAAATTTAAAAATGCAGCGTATAGTAAACAAAATCACATTTCCCCTATGCTTTTCATCAACTACATACTCCGTGGAGCTCAAATGGGACAAGAGGCAGATGTAACATATCAAAAGAATTCCCAAACTAATAGTATTTATATGGAAATTACTAGAATCATTCCTGTAGTTCACCACAGGGCTTGTTATTTAAAGACACTAAGGATATGTCTAAAACACAACACTGTCTTCGGTAGAGTATAGAAACACCTGAGTTATCTTTAAGTTAATATTGGTGACAAGTTAACTGTAGCACCAAGGAGATCTTGGAGCCACAAAGTCCCCTGAAAAGGAAACTATCCTATATTGTTTTCTCACACTTTTATGGATATGAACATCTAAAATACATATATCATAAATGGTTGTCCTATACAAAAGTACTGTGTGTGCACTCAAGGCAAGCAGTGAAACTGATTTGTCGTTAAAAAATCAGATTACAGATTAATTAAATAATTTAGAGCCATGAATGCATTCTTTGGGGTTTTTTTTTCTGGATTAAAACTCATAATTTTTTCCCAGTTAAGTAGTTTCACACATAACGTGAGATATTCCACCCCTTCCTCTGTTGGGGAGGAGCTACTCAGAAAATTCAATATGAGTAGCCCAGCAGAAAACAGGAGGGTAAGAGCCAGGTTGGGATCTCTGACTCTTCATAGAACTGCCTGCATTTTTTGAGATTTTCTGAAGCCTGTGCTGAACAGCTGTTTCTCCTTATCCTTCCTGCTCTATCCCTCCCAGTATTTTCATCTCGAGATTGTTCCTTTCCATTTCTCCATGTCCTGCCTTTGTACCCTTCACGTGATTTCCACTCCCTGTTCCTTCTCCTATTCTCATCTCTCCATCTTCTCCTGCCACCAGATAGGACACTGGTTGGCATCAGACTGCTAACTTCACTTGCTTTATCATCCCAAGCCTGTCTGGTCTCAGTTTGTAAACTCTCTGGGGAAGAAACAGTCTTACTCTGCAATGCAAAGTCCATTAGAATCATAGAATGTTTTAGGCTGGAAGGGACCTCCAGAGGTCATCTTGTCCAACCTCCCTACACAAGGAGGGACATCTCTACCTAGGGCAGGCTGCTCAGAGCCCCATCAAGCCTGGCCTTGAATGACTCCAGGGATGGGGTCTCCACCACCTCTCTGGGCAGCCCATTCCACTGATCCATCACCCTCATGTTAAAGAACTTTTTTCTGCTATCCAGCCTAAATCTCTCCTTTCCTAGCTTAAAACCATTACTCCTGGTCCTATCGTTACAAACCCTTTTGAATAGACCTTTCCTGGCCTTTATGTAGGCCCTGTTCAGGTATTGGAAGGTCACTATAAGGTCCCCCAGGAGCCTTCTCTTCTCCAGGCTGAACAGCCCCAATTTTCTCAGCCTGTCTTCATACGTGTCCCTTCGGCCTGATGCTAATAAAGAGGATACATAAGATAGACAATTAATCTCAATATACGTTACAAAAATGAATTAGTATTGGTTGGAATGAAAATTTAGAAACAAAAACCCTACTAATTACTAGTGCTGTTGGCTATAAACCTTGAATAGTACTGGAATAAATGTTTGATGACCACAAGAAGTTCCAGTGTGTAATGCTGCCTGGTACGGAGTGTTTCTGCCATCAGCAGCCTCCAGAGTACTCTAAATCAATACCTTCTATTGACTGTGTGAAGCTATACACTTATGCCCACTAGATGTTGCTCCCTCGGTCACTTCATCATTTGTCTTCTGACTCTTGGCCCCACTGCTCCTCTGACCCTTTTCTACAACATTGTTGCAGGTTCCTTTTTCTGAGCAAGGCAGGGTATATATCTATCCCTTTTGGGAAAATAATTGTTTATTGATTTATTCCATCTTCCCTTTCCTGACAGTCCTTTAGCCTAAATGTTAAGCACAGTAATAGTTAAAAACACCTGGTTCTATATCCATTTGTATAGCAGACATGGGCTTTGCAACAGGATCCTCTTCTTATATTGGATCTATTGCTATGCCAATTATAGAGAGCATGGGTCCTTTACAATCCCCATAAAAAACTCCCACTGCAGTAAATCATGTTTTTCATTCAAAATATGCCTAGTTATATTCTCATTTTACCAATCAAGGCGGCAGCTCACGTATCAAAGGAGTCAGATGGACTTTGACTCGACTTCAGCCTTGGTGTATGAATTGAAATTCCTTTTCCACAAGAACCAGATAACTCTGCTGCCTGTAGACAGTGCACCTCTGAATAGTGAAAAGGCTTTGTTTGCAATCAGAATATTAATTTTAGTTTCATCTCATCTTGATAATTGTCTACTTTGGCTGTTAATTTGTTAATGCATTTCTGAAAATGAAATTAATTATCACAAACTACACTTTTGTTTTTCCCCTCCAGCTGCTAAGTTAAAATCCATATCTTTTAAAGGTGGGTGGATAATGATGCCAATTACTTTTTCAATGGTTATTATTTTTATAGGGAGGCAGTAATGTCCAGTGCATTAAGTGGTATGATACTGAGATCACAGGAAACGCAAACACAACAACCAAAGGGATTTCTTCAGATGGGAAGAGAAGGTGTAAACATAAAGACAAAGGGCCAGAACATTTCATACAATTCTTTTTCCTGTACTGAAAAGAGAGTCCAACTAAAGCCTTTTTGATATTTCAGGATTCCTAAAGTGATTTAATATACAAGATTTAAACTTTGTGCTTTTGGTCCTTGGAATTATACCTACTGTGGTGCAAAATCTTTACCTGGAGATTTTCACCATTAGTTTAGTATTGGGGGCATATAAAACTATCTCTAAGCCTTGGTCTTCCCCTTCCTGGTCTTCCTCCATGTACATCTCAAACTGCAGAGCTGAGACCCAGTATTTTGTCTTTTGAGTTATTATCAAGCAAGAAGATGTCTTGCCAAGTATGTCTCACTGACAGGTATTTTGAGAAAGCTTTTCATTTAAGGGTAATGGGACTATTTCACTATTCAGTCACATAAAGGTACAGCCAGCCTGTGGCCCTGGAGTTACGCCACATATAAGCAGGAAAAAAAACAGCAGAATTTGGTCCATTATCTTTAGGATTAATGCCTGAATGACATGGCTACAATAGATCTGACATCTTTTCCCGCTGATGTAATTGTATTGCATTGTATTATTAATATTATTAATTAACACTCCATTTGTAGGTGATCTAATCAGTTAATATATACATTTGAAAGATGTAATATTGCCCTACTGCAAATGGATATTTAAGCTGACTTGTAGAAATCCATTTCCATTCCTTTTCATTCCAATATCCCTATTTCTAACTTCATTGCTTCAACATTTGGCAGGGAACACTTAGACAGTGTGAGGCATCCCGTGATCAGCATCCATGGGCTAAAAATGGTGGTAGAAACCAGTGTGAAACTGCAGGGTTTCCCCTGAAAGTACTATCTCTCTGCTTGATCTCCCTCTCAAACAACTTCTCTGACAAGCAAACAAAAATAAATCAATAGTTTCACTAAAATGCATTCATGTCAGCATAAGTGAGTTCTCATAAATTTTGATGGGACATGTATGTAGATGTGAATCAGGGAATAAAATGAATGAGAAGTGCAGCATAATCCATTTAGGAGAAGTTCTTCATTTATGCAAGAATAACAAAGAGTCTCAAATTCATGATTAATCATAAAAATCATGAGAGACCTTTCCTCCTCCTCTGCCAGTATTTCCGCACTTCTTGCTTTGTGTTAAGCTATAATTTGTTGATTAAATTAACATTTTCTATAGGCATGTTCATGGAATGAGCAGCAAGGGTTATTATGGTCTTAAAGCAGTTCCTTTGGCATTTTACAAAGCAAGCATAAATCACATTTCATATTTCAGAGTTTCCACTTCCCTTGAGGGCCTTCAATGAGAAAAGTGCTAACTTAAGCAAAAGCAAATGCAATCTTGTATTTCTTGAGAGTCAGTACAAGAGCAAAGTAACTGTAGGTGGAAGGAATGCTTTGAAAAAAAACTGCATGAACATTTTCACCCTAGTTGTGTGGCCTAGAAATTTGTCGTTTCTTTGATAATTATAGAAATATTGTGATAGTATTTATTGATTTAGCAACTTTTTTTTCTTGGATGATGTACTCATGGCTTAGAAAGAAGGTTGAATCATATATAATCAAGGTTAAGGAAAGGAATAAAATAGCTACCTATCTAGAGTATGAATTTGTCATCCCAGGTACTCTGAAGCAGTTGGAACTAATCAACAGCACATCAGATTAACAGCCAAGTATTACAGTGTCATTTCTAGATCATTATCTATATAAATATTCATATAGAGAAAGCAAAACTGTATAATCAAAATTGTTTGCTTAGAAGAAAAATAGGGACAAAGTGTCCTCAAAGGAAAAGGATAGTTGTAAGTATGAGCAGGTTATGTAAGTGCTGATGAAAACCTTTGATTTTAGACAGGCATTTTAATGGCTTAAGCACCACATAGCTAAAACACAATGTATACTTCCATCGTGGGCAAAGCAATGACTGTGTGAGGACACCATTGTAGGCATTTTGATTTTCCCAGTTACAAACATGCAGGACATGCTCATGCTACAGGATAAATTAAAACTTAAGGCCCCTGAAAGCTGTGAATGACTTGAGATGGTTGGCTGGCACAGCACAATGCAGTATCACAAGGAGATACTAATCACTATCCCATTTCTGAGGTAACATTATTTCTGTAACAAGCTTTGTTTCTCAACATCTATTAAAATATGCCAGGAATATTCAGATACAGCTATATTTCTAGGTCCACCCATAACCATTATCCTGGCTACTTCTGGCTTATTTTCTGTAATATGGTGCAGATAGCTAGAGCTGCTTGTCTCACTGAGTATCACAGATTTGTTTGCTGGTCACAGCCTTGTTTATTATGCTGCTTGAATGTGCTTATACTCCATGTGGAGTGCATCTGAGATCATCTTCAAGAGTTAGACTTGCTGTGCATGCAGACAGATGATTTACAGCAGCAAAACCAGGTTTGGAATAAGGCTCTAATGATTTATCCATAAGGCTAAGTAGGATTGGAAGTTTAAATCTACTGCAACAGCTTGCTTGTTTCCACTGTGGGATAAACAGCAGCATTGAAGAAAAACGAAGTACTCCCAGACCAAGCTGCTCTCATCCCAGAACAGTCAGTCCTGGTTACTACTATGCTTCTAGAGTATGATGTCTTCCAGAATGCAAGTGGAATTTATAGGCACTTTGAGTACCTTCTTGCAAAAGAGAGGAAAATGCGTCTAGCAGGGAAAAGATTTGGCTTGCATAACCTAGTGGTTTTTCTGGTCTGCTAAAAAAGCTGGGTTATGCTGTTTGCACAATGCTGTCAGTCTGATAGAAGTTAGAACTATTCTGGAAAACAAAATGAAAATGAAAAATCAAAACTACGCTGAAAGAGAAGAGAAGGTAGAGTTTGCCCCAGATAGGACAAATCTCATGTCAGTGGTTCACATAAATATTAAGAACACCGGTTCAGTATCCAGCTGGTTCTACTGCAATACCTTTCTCCTTTCAGACTCTTGGCTTGCATCTTACTGCCTTAGTTGCTCTTCATTTCTTTTAACTTCATTAGGCCAAATTCCAATTACCTGTGGAGAGAGAGTGGGATGGGAGGCTAAGAACATGTACAGAAATAGAACTTAAATCTTGTTGGACCTAGAAACAGCTGCAGAAGCTTCATTCCTATGAAATATTGTTACAGATGTTTTCTCATTTTTAGGTAAACAAATGTGACATGAAATGACTGGGATTAGTTGTGGCAAATTGTTAATGGCTAAGAATGCTACCTTGCTATATGCCAGGGGATGTAAGTGGGAAGATTCAGCTTGGTCCTTTTTTTACACATAAAAGATATTTTCTTTATGTCAGTTTTGATCTTGTCTAGAAGAATTAGTTGTAAATTTAGAAAAAATTGCTTTGCTTGACATTCATTTCTTCATTACCAGAATAGATTTGGAGTACTTAAAAAAAGCTTTCATAGAGAGACTGCTTGAATGAGTGAAATAAAAATAAAAAAAATAGCCACAATGAAAAAACCTAAATACAATCAAGAGATATTATAAATGTCTCACTAAAATTGATGACAAAAGCTCACTCCCCCTCATCAGCATCCAAATCCTTAATCCCAAAAAGGAATAGGACATTAAAAAGCTTCCTTAGAATTAACACATTACCAAATTTTTCCTTCTAAGCCTGGGCAACCAGAACAGCCCCACTACTGCAGAATTCAGTGTTTATTCACTAGGAATTACAACTGATTTTTGCCTGTGTGTATGAGAGAAACAACAAAACTACTAGGTGAACTTTTCCACAATATTAACAACAAAGAATCCTTTGTGTAACTATTACAATAGTTACCTCTTTTAAACTTCAGTAGCCATTTCAAATAGTAAAATTTTGCTAAGTGGTGACTAAGAGAACATAATAACAGTGAAATTTAGGTCCTTCAGAGGAACATAATTGAAAGTAAGGGAATGGAATTAAAACTAAAAAAATCAATGGCCTGATCCTCTAAACACCCACCACCCAATATCACACTTTGGATTTTGAGAGCCCCTAATTAATTCCTATATCTGTTTTTTGATAACACTCATCAGATATTTATCTTCCTTTCTTATTGCTAAGGGAAGCAACATTAATGGACTAGTTTCAATAGGAAATATGACTCAATACTACATATTTACAGAAGTAAGTTATTAGGTTATGTAACAGCTTCCTAGGAACTGACTTTGAAATGTGTCATTTTGTGTATTTAATCTTCCAAGTGAAATGTGAAAGCCCCAGAACTGAGGCTTTTTGAAAGGACTTTTAGTAAAAAAGCTCAGTGCAGTTATTTTAAATGGCCTTCAATCTGAATATTTTAATATACCTCCTCCAGGCCATTTGCAGACCACCAGGACCAATCATCCAATTTCCTGCCCATTATTATAGTCTTTTTCCTGAGTGCAACTTGGGAAATGGCTGCTGCTGATGTGAATTTTTCAGGCAATGGCAAGAGGCTCTTTGTGCCATGGGCTTTCTGAGCTGCCCCACAAGGTGATAGATGCTCATGTGTAGATGACTCAGAGGAAATGACTAAAGGCTTCCTTCAGGTCTTCAGAAAATACAATATCCAGGAGCAGCACCGCAAAAATTAAACTAGCCCACCAACCAGTCCCAGCCTAGGTCTGAGGGACTTGCCTTGGACAGAGATCTCCAAAGATAAGCTTGCAAAATAAGTCACTCTGGCAGAATTCTATTGCTGTACAAATTTAGAGGCTCTTCTGTAACGCAAAGAGAATTTTGGTTTTGTGGAGTGTTTAATTTTGCATGTGTGGTCAACTGTACTGTGTATGTGCAATAGAAACATTTTTGGGGGTGGGAGTGACATATTCTCACACCAGAGGTATGTACAAGACCTGCTTTGCCATGGTTCAGGCACAAGCCCAGCAACTGTAGCCAGAGAAAGTCTTATCATCTGCATTTTACTGTGGAAACACCAGATCAGAGAACTCACATGAACTATAGAAATTGGAGATTAGATGCTAAAAACGTCTCTGGCTTCTAATGAAACCTCAGGCCTTTGATTTAAGTCCTCCTCAAAATAGCAATAGTTTTTTATCTGAATAATCTTCATTAAAAATAGAGTGAGATAGGTATGCAGCTCACAGCTACAGAAAACTGAGGACTACTGGTTTCTTTTGGGGCGTTTTAACTTTCTTTTTTAAATGGTACTTCATCTTTTTCTTTCTTCTTCACATATATTAGCTCCTACCTAAATCCTTCACACTGCATTTAGAACCAAATAAAGCATTAATATGTTCATCTGTGTGAAATGTTCTCTTAACTATTACCTCAGGCAGTCATTTAGTTGAATCTGATAGGGGAATGCATTGACATTGTTAAGGTTAATGACCCAATGATTAACAATACACATTTTGCAGCTCAATGCTTCCAGTCACTGTTTCAGAGTAATGTGAACAACGACATGTATATTATGCTACAATATCTGGAATGGAGTCTTTCTTTCTACATAATAGGTGATGTAAAAGAAATCACCCCATGCTCAAATCAGTAGTTCTAAAAGGTGGACAAAGTTTTATGCTTATCAAAAAATGTGAGGAACTTCACTGAGCTCATAGACCATACTATATTAATCCTGATGAACTCATAAAGTCAGTCAGCTTATAATTTGTGTCCCACTGCATTTAGCTAAATCAGCCACAATTTTTAAAAAGATACCTTTTATGCTCATAATTGTGTCTTGCTAAAGCTGTAGTGCTAAACTGGATCATCCCCAGCACAGATCTGATCAGGACTGATGGTACACTTGGTTGCACTTAGAATCACAGAATCATAGAATTATCAGGGTTGGAAGGGACCTTAAAGATCATCTAGTTCCAACCCCCCTGCCATGGGCAGGGACACCTCCCACTAGAGCAGGTTACTCACAGCCCCAGCCAGCCTGGCCTTCAAAATTTCCAGGGATGGGGCTTCCACCACCTCTCTGGCCAACCTGTGCCAGTGTCTCCCCACCCTCATGGGGAAGAACTTCTTCCTAACACCTAATCTGAATCTACCCACCTCTAGTTTTGAACCATTCCCCCCAGTCCTGCCACTACCCGACATCCTAAAAAGTCCCTCCCCAGCTTTCCTGTAGCCCCCTTCAGATACTGGAAGGCCACAAGAAAGTCTCCTCGGAGCCTTCTCTTCTCCAGAGTGAATAACCCCAACTCTTTCAGTCTATCCTCATAGGAGAGGTGCTCCAGCCCTCTGATCATCCTCGTGGCCCTTCTTTGGACACGTTCTAGCACTTCTATCCAGAGCACACAGTGGGAGTTTTGTGCTGACTGTGGGCAGCCAGCTGTGTTTGGCATAAAGGTAGATTGGTAGGGAAAAGCAACACACAGTCTCACATACGATCATCTAGATTAAATTTACCTTTCAAAAAATTTTGAAAACAGGAATGTTTCAGTGTGTGCATCATGAGGTCATGGTGGGTTTGAAGGTGCTATACGTGTGTACCATCCCCTGGAAGCAGGATCTGGCTTTGAGTACAATATCTGAAAGAGGGTTCCTTCTTCTTGAATACCATATTCTGTGCATATTTTTGACCCTCAATGTTATGTAGTTGACAAGAGCCATCTCACTCAGTTGTCTTTAAAAAGGTAGAATTTCCTCCTAGATTTGTCACATTGTTTTGGTAGCACTGGTCTCTAAAAATAGGGTAACTGAAAGAAGCATTATTATTATTTCAGCGATGTGATGCCCATTTGAGTATTCCAAAATAATTTATAAACATTAAGTAATTTACTGAGTTTCACAGCACCCTTCTTCTGTTACTAGCACTGCATTAGCATTTCAAGTATTCCACAGGACCCAAATATGTGCTTGGACTTGCTTGTACTAAATAATTTTCAGGTTCATTTTAGGCATGATGTAATGGACTGAGCAAATAAATAGGACAGTGGCAAGTTTTGCTAAGGAAGGACAGGAAAAAAAATCATATGGTTAGTCACATCTTCCATGAAGGCATCTTAACAGACTAGTGAATACATCTATTTTTGTTTATTTATTTATTTTAAATTAAGAGGTAAGTTGGGACATAATCAACTTATGACATATCAGTCGTATTTGGTTTCCAAATTTAGGCACTTGAGTGCTCTGATTTTCAGAAGGCCTGTTCAAGAACATGTTCTGTTTAATGGAAGAGGTAAGTGTTCACAGCCTCTGAAACTTTCAGCTGTTATTTAGGTGATTAAGCATGGACTGAAGCCATTTTCTTCATTATTTATTTTGAAAATGTGGAACTATGGCCCAGATTCTCATTTACATTTACATGTTAGATCACTGCAGCAAAATATATACTCTATGAATTACACAGCAGATACCAATGGGTTAAATTATTAGTCCTGGAGAGTATTTTTCAAGGGGAGCAGCACATCTCAGAGGGGTATCACATTGATAAAGAAGTGTCTCTTTTCTCAACTATCAACCTGTGTCACACAATAGTCACCTTTCCCTCACATTGGCTCACATACTACAGGCTTTTAGAGGTCTAAGATTTAGGATGATTTGTGAACTGAGGCTTGGGCAATTACCATTCCCTTACACCCCCTACATCCCCCTTAAGTAGAGTCCTGCATATGCTGCATCAGAATGCAGTGAAAGGTCATTTGCTGAGCATTAGATGCAGAAGGTATATGCTAATCCATACTAATCACTCATATCAAGAGGGGAAATTTGCATGAAGAGAAATAGTTCTCCTTTATAAGAAAATCAGGATGAAAGGCTTCCAGTTGAGGGCATGGATCAAAGAAGGAGTGTAGGAGGCAAATTTGCTCTTCCATGCTTGTCAGATGCAGCCAAGATAATGGCAGAAAAACATACCAAAGACATACAGCTATTAAGCAGAAATACTTTTTGATTAATTCCCATCATTTCTACTCCCTTCCCTCTATAACCTTGTGGAAACAGACCTGAATCATTTTTTTACTGGTTTGGAAATTGTATTTTAACAACTTTTTACTGTCTCTGTACCTTCTCGATATTTGTAACACTTTCTGCTCATGAATATGTAGCTTGTTTAATGTATATGCAGATTACCCTCATTCTCAGGGCAGGAAATTTTGAGTGTATTTTTAAAGGTTATGTTTTAAGAAAGCTATGAATAGAAGACATCTCTTGGGTCATCAGTTTCTTTCTAAGATGGACAATCTCATCCTCAAGTGCTTTAAACAGATCTATCTCTTTTTGAAGTAATTAAACTTTTTACTTCTGCAAATCTTGTTGAAAAACTGTTCCAGACTCGTAATACCCCAGTGATTAAGAGCAGTCTTCTCTCACTTGTTTTCTTCCATCAGCCTTGTCTTTCAGCCTACAGAGTTTATTCCTACTCATAGGAATTTATGCCACTGCTGTTTCTAGACACGTCTTCATTGATCAGCTTATTTTCTTGGGGCTAAACAAGGCAGCTCTACAATTTCCTCTAGTAAACTGTCTTGCTACCCCTGCCAGAAGGGTCATGCCAGTCTCTGAATCCCTTCTAGTCTGAATTCTTCAGGGTGGGGAGAAGGCAATACCCTAAATGAGGCCACACTACTCCTTTGAGCAATGGTGTTAATACCTGCTTGTACAGCTATCCCCATGAGGAACAGACAGCTTGAAGGATGAAGTGCTGGGGCCTGGGTTGTGGGCCCCAAGTTGGATTTGACCTATGGATGAGTCCCAACCCAGCAGTGTGTCTTGTTCCTCAAGCGGTATCAGGCTCCAGAGACAGGACCTGGCCCATCCGTGAGGACCCAGCTTCCCCCAGGTGATTGTGACTGGGGTGGAGGGCGAGGCCAGACCTATATCAACCAGGAACCGACCAGTTTGTGAGAAGCAAGAAGGAGCTGATAAGTTGGAAGAGAGTTCCTGTGGAATAGAGTTCTTGTTGCTGGCAGGTTGCTGAGCTCTCTTTCAGTGGTGTGTTCCCCCTTGGCTGATTTGAGAAGAGCAAACAGATGAGAATAAAAGATGAAGTTATGCTGAGGGGATGTTGCTGAGTTTGGTGTTGGCCTGAGGAAGAAGAGAGCCAGCAGCACAAAGGAGTGACTCATCTGACCTGCTTTATCCAGCTCCCTCAGGATGATACAAACACATTAGAGGTAGGAACCAGATGTCTACACACAATAGTACAGTGCAACTGAATCCTACCCCTCACTTCTGGATGGCAAAAGTTATATGAGATCAAATCTGTCCCAAAAGCAAGGCATTGCACTTTGTTCTTTTTCATTTTATTTCAGTTATTGCTCACCTGCCCTTTAGATTAATAACTAAATAAACTCTGTCCCAATGTGTTCCTTTGGGAAGCCCATCACTCCTCTAGGCTGCTATATCCTCTTTGCAATTATTCTTGCATTCATTCCAATGGATGAAACAAAATTCTGCTTTCATCAAATGTCTACTGGGTTCAAACCCTTTTCAAAGAATCTCAAACACCTTCTTGTTTTGCCTCTCAAAAAAATTCCCCCAACATTTACTTCTCAAAGTCTTTCAGGAGGGGGAAAAAAATAAAAGCACTTGCCATTAAAACAAGGCAGATACATGTATCCAAATGGCATATTGCAAGGGAAAGGTCTCTTTCTTTTGCTATGACTGGAGAATTTTTCCTGTTTGGGAAAGTTCTAGTAGACATGTCCTAAAATTTTAAGGGTCGAAAAATTCAAGCCCTAGTGCTCAGAAATATTATCTGTCACTGTTTAATTTACTAGTACAGACACAGTCTCTAACTCTGATGAAGTAAGTGATAATGTGCTGCCAGACACATTTCTTCAATTAATAGCCATACCTTAAATACTTAGAGAGCTTTTTACATCTTATTATTGTTCAAGTGACCTTCTTGGACAGTGCATAAGTCAGATCACTTTTCACATAAGAAAATGTTAAGAAGATATTATTATTCTACAATGACAGGAGTATGTAGTTGTGATTAGATCTTAAAAAAGGAGTTTGTAATCTCAAACATTCAAGAAACATCAGACACTGTGTACTACAGAGCAAATGTGAGTCTGGTAACATTTTTATGTGGAACTTCCAAATCAATAAGGTTTTTTTGATCTTCCAAGACTTATGAGTGTTTATAGAGTTACAGATACAGTCCTCATCATAGTGGGTGAGATGAATATTCCCTCATGCAAACTCACACCATTAGACAAGGAAGTATATATAATATCAAACATGATGGCAGGGGCCAATATCTGGACTGTAAAGCAAAGTACTTTTGATAATAATAATAATGTCCCTTGCACCTTTTGATGGAGTTGAAGGTAGAAACTTCTGTCTGTGAAAATTCAAGGAAACCTTGCTCACTATTGGCAGGTTTTATAGCAACCTCTGCAAGTTCCCTTTCCTCAATTTTACTGTTTTTATTTCTTTTGGAAGAACATAGATACCCAGCAGCAGGTCATCAATTCACATCAAATCAGTGTCTCACAGAAGAAGTATTGGGTTTGGATAACATGATTTTGCTGCCTAGTTGAATATTGACCCAATATTTATCTATATCTGCAGTGCTGTTCTTGCAGCATCTGTTGAAGTTACTGAAGTCTACAAAGATCTAAGGAGGCAACATTATACTTGCTCTCAAGATCTTTTGTTTTGGATCACTACTGAGGTCTTTGTCTGACATCACTCACAAAAATGTTTCAAATATTTACTTTGAATAATGAGGTATCTCTCAGGTACTGCTTAATTTTAATGCCAGAACTATGAGAGCAATATTCACATTAATTCTGGGTAAAAATAAATATCTATATATGGCTTTGAAAACTCCTCATAAAAGATGAGACAAATTGAACTTTTTTTTTTTTACTACAATTTTCTTTAGAAAAACAGAACAGAATCTCCTAATCAATTCTTTTTTATCCAGTTTCAGATTTATAAGTGGACTCTTCTTTAGTAACGTTGCAATCCAGCTAAACAAGTCATAAACTAGAAGTTCTCTAAAGCAGGATTAAAACAATTAGCAGAAAAGACACCACCACAATTCTAGAAATTCATAAGAATTACAACTTTGCAATGTTAAGAACCAGCACTGCTGCAGCTCTGACGTGCATTAACCACTATGTATGTATGATGTATGTTTTCCCCCACAGTCTGAATGGGGGTTTGCAAGGAAGTTTTGGCAATCTTGCTGTTAAAATTGCTCTCAGAATATCCATTTATTAACAATATTATTTTAATCTTTAGCAG
>VYZX01015768.1:87437-103503 GCA_013401335.1 Brachypteracias leptosomus
TTAAGGGAGTGGAGCATCTCCCTTATGAGGAAAGGCTGAGGGAGCTGGGTCTCTTTAGCTTGCAGAAGAGGAGACTAAGGGGACACCTCATTAATGTTTATAAATATATAAAGGGGGAGTGTCACGAAGATGGAGCCAGGCTCTTCTCGGTGACAAACAATGATAAGACAAGGGGTAACGGGTACAAACTGGAACACAGGAGGTTCCACTTAAATATGAGCAGAAACTTCTTCTCAGTGAGGGTAACAGGACACTGGAACGGGCTGCCCAGGGAGGTTGTGGAGTCTCCTTCTCTGGAGACATTCAAAACCCGTCTGGACATGTTCCTGTGTAACCTCATCTAGGTGATCCTGCTCCGGCAGGGGGATTGGACTGGATGATCTTTTGAGGTCCCTTCCAATCCCTGACATTCTGTGATTCTGTGATTCTGTGATAGGAGATGTCTAAAGAATTTCCTTGCAGTAAATTCAATCTGTGGTGCCTAGATATATTCCACTGGAATCCACCATAGACAGAACCATAGTTTGAGGCTATTAGACTTATACTGCTTTGGAGATAGGATGAGGATAACTGCATTAAAATTATTACATGCTCCATTGCTACAACAGCAGAAGCTTAACATGTTCTAAAGAAAATGTTTCAAATATGTTCCAAAGCTGTGATCCCTGCCAGGAGAACCCAAGTTTATGAGAATAAGGATTAATTGTGCTTTGAAAATCTAAGAACTGTGACATAAACTGCGTCTTAGAGACAAAGCAAATGCATATGTATTTATATAAGGAATTGTGAAGCCCCAAAAGGTTTATCCATTACAGTGTCCCTATTTATAGCTATCAAATAATATATAGGTGGCAGCCTGTATTTAATGGGCAGGCATGTGAAAATCAGGCTTCATGTGTGATAACATTGTGCAGCTGTTGCTGTCTTATTGTTGGCACTGGTTTCAGATACAGACACCTGAGGTGAAAAATGAGATACAGTTTCAAACACACGGATAAATTTTGATTGTGAATTATTCCATTTACTTGCACAGAGGAAATAACCATGTGAGGAGGTTGTTTTTTGATGCTTCCTCTCACTGGCTTTGTTGTGACAAAATAAGTATTTATTTTTTTTTTTTCATATTGGAACAATTTCTCCAATTGTTCAATTTCTCCATTTTTAATTAAACAATGCTCCAATTAAATTTCAATTGGGTTGTTTCAGGTAAAATAAAATAAAAAAATATTGATCTCAAAGATGTAGTTAATTAAAGTGAAAATTTTTTATCCTTTCCCAGAGTTACTGGACATTGTTCAGAGGAATTCTTCATCTAGTCTTCTGGTTATAAATCTTTTAAACTAACAAGGTCAAGAAAAAAAAAAAATCCTTTCCCTTCCATGTTAGGAGAATAACTCACACTCATTCCTCCCTAACACCACCTATGAGACATCAAAAATTGAAAGTATAAAGAACATATAAACAGGAAAACATAGTAACTGAATAATAGCAAAATAGAGGAGCTTTAGGAAGCTGGAAATTTTTTTCTTCAGCAATTCTGACATTGTCCAATGTAGCTGTTCAGTTTCACTTAGTCTACCACCACTTTAGAGAGAAAAATTGCAAGACCTGACACTGTGAGTACCCTGAATTGATACCAGCAGGAATACAACACATTCAGACCAGGAGGATGGTCAGTGTATTGAATATTCAGGGACAGTAGCACTTTAGCCCCTGGCTTTATAAAGGGAGACAGAAATAGCAGAAGTGTTCATTAGGTGTAAAAAATCAAGCTAAGCAAAGAGTAACCCTTGGCTGAGTGCTTCAAAATACATAAAAGAAGATAAAATACAGAAGATTACGTAAAGTAAACATGAAACAGTGACTATGCACAAAGCAAATATTTGAGCAAAGGACATGAGAAGCATCAGGTTATGTAGAGGAGATTTCTGATGTGCTGGGGAACAACCACACCACTCAAGCTCAGCTTCTCTCTGAAGGGCACCAGCTATTCTCTGTGTCAGGGTATGAGCCACTCGTCTCTGTCCTGTGTCACGGCAGCCCAATTTACCCTTCTTTATGGTCTGAAGTGCAATTACTCAGCTAGATTCTGTGTATTTGAGGTGGGGAGATGCAATTAGGACCCAGTGGAGGATAAGCTGGCTCAACACCCAGCTAAAATGTGCAGTTGTCCAAGAACTGCAGGTTTGTAGGGTCTGTCTACGCAGTGAAGAGCAGGAGCCAAGGTCCATTCTTTGGCCTTCAGGGAAAGTAACAGACAATGGATAGATGAATATAGCTAAATGTCCTTCTGAGTGTGGCTTCATGCAAAACAGCTGCTAGGTCCAGGCTATGACACAAGCCATGAGAGGGCACTCGCTTCCAAAACATTATCTGGCACATGTCAAAATTGTCATGGAGCCTGATAACTAAATTTGCTCCTCACCAGTTCCCTGAAAAAGAGCAAAAACAATCTTCCCCACTGCCAAACGTAGCTGGGTCTTGTTTCAGGGCTGGGATTTGCAGGTGCCAGTGGAATGCAAATAAAAAATAACAAGATGTGCATCTTTTCAACAAACAAACAAATGTTTTAGCAAATCACTCTCTGTATGTCAAACATTTATAATAGAACTTTCTTCTCTGGAAGAATTCTGTAGCCTCCTCTTGTTCCCAAAGAGACAAAACCAACAGTTACAAAATTTATAAAGGAAATACACTTCAAGTCCCTAGAGCAGTGCTAAGTTACGCCTACACACTTTAAAAGCTAAGGGAAAAGTCATAAAATAAAATTTCTTATATGAAAAAGAATAGAAATGAGTATCTTTGGAGAGCAGGTATATTTTGTACCAGTCTTGTGAGGAAATTCCCAAGAAGCTGAACAGTGATATTAATAAACCAGTGCAGAACCAAACATTCGAATACATAAGAATGAGTCTGAATATGATACTTAAACAAAATATAGAGACAAAAATGAAATACTATATTTAAATCACAAAATTCTTACTGTGTGCCTGTGCAGGGGAAGATTTTATATCATCCACAGCTTCAGAACTGTCTCTTTTCATGTATAAAATTCTGAATGCAATATATCTCTAATTTCAATGATTGACATTTTGTGTGCTGTTCTAAACTCAAATGCCTACTGCTCTATTTACTTCAGAAGGCGACAGGTGTTCTGAACAGTTATTTTATATGCCATCATTAAAAGAAAAAGCTGAAGCAATTTCATTTGTAATGGAATTAATGCCTGGTACACCTCACTGATAATATTAACTGGCACACCCATGAAGTAAATTGGGAATTTAATTTTTTTTCCACCATGTGTTCTGTCTCTTTAAATCAAGAGTTTGAAACATTTTCAAACGTCTCAAAGCTGTCGCCACTGATATATCTTCTCATCCCGTCGATAGAATTAAATCTGAATTGAATTCTGAACTCGGATTAGGTTGGCTCAGTTCTCCTAATGCTTTTATGTGCAGCTCCTTGAGACTGGGAGAGGGACTGGGGGGAGGACATCCCTCTCTGCTTTTACCTCATGTCACCGTTATGTTACTTATTTTCTCTTTACTGCAGTAAGAAATATGAGTGTAGCACTTCATTCCTTTGAAGAAATACCTTTGCAGTCATCACAAGCAGGAGCTCAGATAAAAAGCACCAGAAGATTTCTAAGATTTTTAAGGAAAAAAAGGATGATCCTTTTGTTCTGGGAGTGGTTTTTGCTTTTTTGTACACTGGATCATTATGGTTGTCAAGTTCAAATCTTAGGATTTTGCTCTAGCAGTTCTTTCTGGTTGTGCTTCTGAGGTTTAAGATTAATGAGTGCTTCAGGTAGAGTCATTCTTAATATACTTCCCATCAACAGTTCTACTGGAGACAATCCAGATGCAAGTGATCAGTAGATCATAACTGTTGTACACATATTTCCTCAATATTTTTACCCTTTTTTTTTTAAGTTTGCAACACTCTACCTCCTCTTCACTGAGGAGTTAACATGACTTCTGATATGAGTGTTAAAAAAACAAATCAACATTTTCAGCAAATACGGGGCATGCATCAGAGGTGTTAATATGAGGCCCACAGCCTTCTATGAAGAGTTTAGGAATTTCACATCTTGCAAGTATTTGCTTTAGGTTCTGGATGACATGTGCAGCTGACATCTGTGAAAATACATCCAGGCTGATAGATATGGAAAAGGAACCAGCTACAATAATGTATGTATATGAGTTCTTTCCAGAAAAAAAAAAAAAAGAAAAAGAAAAAAGCTGTTGCTGCCTGCTGCCAAGGTCTGTCAGGTAGCTTTGTAGAGATTAATGATATTAGCAACTGTTTCCAGGGGGGGTTGTTTGGATACTCTTGTTTGCGTTCTTTTCCATCCCATTCTACCTTTTTCACAGCTGTTACTTAGGTTGGAACCATCTTGGTCAAATCCTACAAACCTCTGTGCTCATGCTATGCCCTTGTTTGTGCTCTTGCCTCTCTTCAGGATTTTGGAGAGCAGCTATTGTGAAGTCTCAGAGGATTAAAAATACTTTCATTCCATAATCCAAATGTCAGATACCTGAAAGTCAGCTTACGTTTACTACTGTGGCAATTGGTCTGTTGGAATTTCATTCCCTTGACACCTCTTTGGCAGCAATGGATAAATTTGATTTATATTGAGTAAATAATGAATAAAAATCAATACATGTGATTTATATTAATTGACAGAGTATGATTAAGGTCAGATCAACATTAACATATATCTACTTGGGCATCTTCCTCAGAAGTCTGTTCTTTTGCATGAGTTTCTGCTTAGCAAAGACTTTCCATAAGAATATTTGTTGCTATCAAAGATTAAAAGAAAGCATCATTTCTGAGCAGTTTTTGAATCTATATGGAGAGGTCACTTATTGAATATGAATCCAATAATCGAAGGGGTGCTACAAACTGTTCTGGTGTCATCAAACTAGATAAGTATGTAAAGATTATGCCTTTTGCAAGTCCCCATGGCTTTCTGAGCAGTCTACACAATGGAACATATCATTTTAATGTAACTTTTTGATATGAATACAACTGGGTGTGGTTTTTTGTCTCCAGACAGATTTTCTTTGATGGAGATATCCATCTATCTATCTATCTACCTATCTATCTATCTATCTATCCACCCATCCATCTATCCATTCACACACCAAACAACTACGCATCCCTTATCCTCACCTCTGTCTGACAGGCATAACACAGAATATTGTATTAAAGAAGTAGACGTATCAATACTTCTTAACTATGTTAAATGGTTTTGTTACTTGGTTTCCAAAATCTGTTTTTTCTGACCTTTACAACGTTGCTGCATTCACAAACCTTTTTCTGGAACTACAGAAATGTGATGGTTCACCAGAACTTCCTATTTCTTAGTACTAAACAGCACACATTTTGTCCGCTCCTTTTCACAGGTAGTAGCCTCACCTCATTCAGAGCAAGGCCAGCTTGTTGAAAGTATCTCAAAATTAATCATGCTCAGTTTTATTTCTGTTATAAACCAACACATCTTCTGCATGGTAAAGGATGCCAAGCAACCCTGGCACCATCTGAGATTTCCTTTTCAGAAATTTTCTGTTGCTAGAGTGATGCTGACTGTGAGCCAGCTGACACAGTACCTTCCAAATATAATGATGAATACAGTTAATACTTAGATTCTTTCATGAAAAAGCCAGAGAGGAGAAAGGCCAAGAGAACTTTCAAAGTATATAACTTTGAGAATATTTGGTTTATGGTAAGTAAGCTAATAGAAGCTTGTTTTATTTCTCCACATACATATGCTAATTTTCTGCTGAGCTTTGGGACTTTCATTGCATATGACTCCTTAAGCACTTTTATCTGTCAAATACCTCTCAATCTTCCATTCTATTTTACTCTTTTCTTACCTTCTCTAGCAGGAAAATACAGGGGTCACAGACTGTTGTTAGAATTGCTGAAGTCAAAAGTTTGATTTTATATTCTCTTGGCAACTCACCACAAGTGGGTGCATCTCTTCTGTAATTTGTCTTTCTGCTACTGACACATCCTCAACCCTGTTTTCCTGGTCACCTAGTGGGAAAACACCAGTCTTTGCATTATATTTTTCCAAGGACTGTATTTTTCTTGAGTTCACCGGGATGCTGACCACAAACATCCTATGTTGCATTCCATGCAACTGTACCCGCACGTAATTTCATTTGCTTTTACAAAGATCCATTGCTAGATTGACTATAAATTATTATTGAAAATATAATGACCATTTTTGGTTAAGAATTTCAGCATTCTGTCATACTGCTTTTTTTTTTTATAATAGCAGAACTAAGGATTACATTTGATCTTCTCATATACTTTGTCATTTCTGCCTATGAAATGAGCATCGAAAGCTTCTCTTCATTGGAATTTGTTTCAGTCTCTGGCAGTTTCAGAGTGTATCACTTATCACTATAAGAACAATTCTGACAAACAGCAGAATCTGCTGTTATTGGGCCGTTCCCTCTTAAAGTAGAAACGTTCCTCTATCTGCTTTCTGGATCCAGCAAGGCCAGATGTCTGAAATATCAACATAAAATTGCTGCAAGAGCCATTTGCTATGTCTGTTCCAGTATTGAGCTGGCTACTTTGTTAACAAAATTGTCATGGAGCTTTCCCCTCAAGTTTTCTCTGTATATTCTTATGTTTCTGCTTGTTCTTGGAGTCCATTGTTTATTTTATTTCTTGGATAGTATGAAACAAAAGATGCAGCTGTTGACTTGCCCTTCATGAACTCACTCCCTGCCATATCTTCCCCATATGATATATTTTAGCTTTACAGTAACATATTTTACTTTTCCTTTCTTTGTCCAATATTTCTTGTCTCCCTTAATTTTTTACATAGTAGGAAAATACCGATAACATTAAAAAAAAAATTATATTGAGAATGAAAGTCACCATTTCTTTCCAGTACTATTTGTACTATGTATTTTTACATGCATCAGGAAATTCATTGACTGTAAAGATATTAGGTCATTAGGAAAAGCAAAGAACCCCCTGGAAACCTATAGAAGCACGTATCTCACTTCACTAACCACCCAGGCAACCTGTGCTGCTGATTTCAGATGACTGGTTTCCTTCCTCATATTTAATCACATCCATATCTACGTTAGGTTCCTAAAGTAATTACTGTGAAGCAGAGACACTGTTTGTTTATTTGATATCATTTCAGGGAGCATCTAATCCTTTACCTCTGCTGGTGGGTTCCCTCAGTGACAACTCAAGAGACCAGTTTAACTCCAAGGAGAAACCCAAACACTTTGTATGTTTTTGGCTGGAGAATGACAATGCTAGAGGTGAATCTTAGGGTACAGTCTAACTGGAATCCTACTTTGATATCAAATTTATATTTTATTTATATGATTAATTTAAAAAAAAAATTTAAATTTAAAAAGCATATAGTTCAGTCATATATATCAAATAAGCACTATGAATCTGTAGTAATGTTTGCTTTAATATCATCTGAAGACAGATATTTTCTTTTTTCTCATTTGAAGATATATATATCCTTAGACCCTACATGATATGTCAGCAAAAAGAAAGATTTGTGCAAGATATACTGCCTTTTGCTTGCAATGATATATTGTTCTATATTATATTTTATCAATGTGAGGCTCCATGGTTTTCATTGCATGCTTGTAGATGCAAGAAAGTTTTTGGCCTTCTTTTCCCCTGTTATTCTTTCCTCTTTCCCTTTCTCTATCCTTTTCCCTTTCCCTTTCCTTTTCCCATTCCTGCTTTAAACTGTGATTCTTCTAGTTTTTGATCTTCAACACCTAAGTTCTTAAGTAGATCTGGAAATTCACCCTTTTTTCTGCAAAACCCCCTTGAGTTTTCTTGGCTCCATGGACAACCTGGCCCCAGTTTTCCATGTAATTATTCTGTATATGTACAGCTCAAATGCTTTGCACACAGAACATACTGTGTTGGTCTCACAGTCATGTACTACACCAGAAGTATTTGAATTGAATCCCCATTTTTCTGCCTGCAATCTAGGGGTTTGCTAACAGGATCTCATTTCAAGACTCTAATTAGAAATGGTCTGGAAAAATAAAGTACTCCAGGGCTAATTGTGAGTTAGCTTGTTCTGCTGCTGATAATACCATAATTCACCCACTCCTTTGATGCTTGTAAAATGTTAACCTGTAATGCTTGTTAATTTTTTATTTTTATTTTTAATGTGCTATAAAATTATACCTTCCTCAGTATATTATGTTTTTATTTACATTTTATGGCAGTAAATAAGGAAGCAGATTTCTATTTACCTGGCAGGGAATTGTGCTGCACATGCAGTAACAACCATAAAGCGTTTTACAGAAACGAGGTGTAAAGTTTGTGAAGCTCAAAGAATTTTTTTGTAGCACCCATGAGGTCATCGGCTCTTTCAGGTCTTGGTGCTGACATCTCAGCCTTTGTAAAAGCAGCAAAAAACCTCATCATCCCTTGTTAACAGCAAATTGGTGAAAAAAAGTATACTCTTATTTTTTTCATGTTCACCAAAGCCCTCATCTGTGTGTCTAACACTCAGAAAAAGCACTCGGAAGTGGGTGCATAAATATCATTATAAAGATGAGCCCCAGAAGCTGTTGCAATCATTCTGGTATAAAACTGCACAGAATGGAATAGATAGGTCCAACCTACAGTTATCAAACTCATTAATTTTTTTTCTTGTCTGTAATCAGTTCAGGTGATATGCAGCTACCAGCTCCTGATTCTCTTTTAAGGTTCAGATTGTGATTTATAATTTTAATTTTGGGGCAATCAGTGTTGACTTCAGATAATTATGCCTTTCTTTGAAAAGCCATAAAAGAAGAAAAGAAATAATTTGTATTTTATCCCTTTAGTTCATGAAATTCTACATGCAATAATGTAAAGGTTATGAACTGATACTTAGATATTTCCCCCATCTAACTTTTTTGCCACCAACACAGGGTTGAAAATTAATTGTTTCTACAGTTTTGTAGTTATGAGGACAAAATTCTTGTTTGAAATGCATTTTTAATTTAAAAAAAAATAAATAAATTGAAATTAAATTTTTTTAAGAAATATTAAGCATTGTTTAATAAAACAATTTAGACATGCCATTTATACCTCTCAATTTCCTAAATTATTGGAATTCAAAAGCAAATTCCAAATAACATAAGACATTTCCAAAACTGATTCAGAATTTGCTGTAAGTTCTTGTGTAAATACTTTTGTGCTCCTCATTTGATGAAAGCATCTCTGAAGCCAAAAGGAAGTCTTACAAATCAGGACAAGGAATTATTTTTATCATCTCGTTTACTCCAGAGGCTGGATATAGTGTGTATCTATTTGCCCAACTTCAACCATAGAATCAGAATTGTCAGGGTTGGAAGAGACCTTAAAGATCATCCAGTTCCACCCCCCCTGCCATGGGCAGGGACACCTCCCACTAGAGCAGGTTACTCACAGCCCCATCCAGCTTGGCCTTCAAAATGTTCAGGGATGGAGCTTCCACCACCTCTCTGGGCAACCTGTGCCAGTGTCTCCCCACCCTCCTGGGGAAGAACTTCTTTCTAACGCCTAATCTGAATCTCCCCACCTTTAGTTTTGACCCATTCCCCCCAGTCCTACCAGTACCCGACATCCCAATAAGTCCCTCCCCAGCTTTCTTGTAGCCCTCTTCAGATACTGGAAGGCCACAATAAGGTCCCCTCAGAGCCTTCTCTTCTCCAGGCTAAATAAACCCAACTGTCTCAGTCTATCCTCATAGGAGAGATGCTCCAGCCCCCTGATCATCCTCGTGGCCCTTCTTTGGACACATTCCAGCAGGTCCAGATCTTTCTTGTAATAGGGGCTCCAGAACTGGACACAGAGCTCCAGGTGGGGTCTCACGAGGATGGAGTAGAGGGAGAGAATCATCTCCCTCGACCTGCTGGCCACGCTTCTCTTGATGCAGCCCAGGATACGATTGGCTTTCTAGGCTGTAAGTGTCCACTGATGGCTCATGTTGAGCTTCTCATTCATGAGTACTCCCAAGTCTTAATAAACTAATGCAATGTTTGCCTGTCACACCACATCATCCCAGCAAATAGTTGCTTACCACAGTTTGAAGCCCTAAGCAACACATGATTTAGTGCTAAGTCCCGTCTTAGTGGTGTCCCATGATTTGGATGAATTACTTCCATCCATCCGTATCTGGAATTAAAGGATCTGCCCTGTAGTTTTGTAGAAAATTATTTAAAACCAAAAAAAAGCTTTCATTTGGGCTAAAATGGCATCACACAACAGCAAGCCTAAAAATTGCATCCACTTACATATTCAGGATACTATAAATCAGGCTCGAGCCTTAACTGTATTTTTCTTTGATAAATATCATGCAAAGAGAAAGGAGAAGCTTATGCTAAGTGCAGTTGTCTGGCTGCAGGAGTTGGCAAAACTGATGAGCTGAATCCTGCAAGTGACATGAGGACACTGAATTTACCACTGTAAGAGCTCAGCTAACTTTAGGAACAGAGTTGTTGCCGTTAGCAACGGGCCAGTCATTTATAGAGGGAGTGATGTTTATCACTCAGTGTTGCTCTGAATTTTTAGTGCTTTGCTCAGTTTAAAAAAAAAAAGAGATGCTGCTGTGTTTATTGTGTATTAGCTCTGGTCTTGTCCTGGTTGGAAACTCATTTACCATCTAGTGCAAAGTGCAGCTTGCACAGAGCCTCACACCTGTATTTGTTACTGAATGTATTTACTTTGCTAGTGTTTTATTTCGGAGCTTGGGGAGTGGAGGGAGTTTACTTTGATTCTGCACTGCCTTGCACAGCCTTTTTTACGCTTCTCCCGGTAAAGTCTCAGAAAGCCATTTCTTAGTCCCCTACATAAAGATATGGAAAATTTTAAGTCAATAGTATAAATTTTTATCTAGCTTATTTTGACAATGCTCACTCTTCTTCCCACTTCTTTTGATATTGCTGCTTGTACTATGATGTTTGCTCTAGTTTTCTCAGCATAGCTCTTTCTGTCAGTAGATCCTCTATTTCTTCTTCACTCTGAGGGTGGTGAGACACTGGCACAGGTTGCCCAGGGGGGTTGTGGATGTTCTATCCCTGGCTGTGTTCAAGGCCAGGTTGGATGGGGCCTTGAGCAACCTGATCTAGTGGGGGGTGTCCTTGCCCATGGCAGGGGGGTTGGAACTAGATGATCTTTAAGGTCCCTTCCAACCCAAACAGTTCTATGATTCCATGATTCCCATTTTCAGCTTTTGAAGGATTTGAGCTATGGCCTCTTTTTTTTTCTTCCTTGACATTGACTTTCTGCATTTTCTAAAACAATGGAAATATTATCCTATCTCTTCCGCTTTTGTATCCTCCCTCTGTATCATCAAAATCATCTTGATCACTGGGTCTGTACTCTGGGTGTTATTATTACCTTATCATCTCCACATATAATTTTCTATGGTTCTCAGCCACTTTATTAGCAGCTCCTATCTTGATTATTGCAACATTTCCCCCTATCTATTACTTGACATCATAGATCTGTCCACAGAAACAAATGTAGACAAGAACAGCTGGAATGATCATGAAATAAAGTCAGAGATATAACTAGAATTTTCTTTGTTTACTTTAGTAAAATACAACCTTTCTGTAAAAACTGATCTAGAAAACCAAAAAAATATGGAAAGAATTTAAAGGGGTGGCATGGAAAATAATAAGCTGTGACCACATTTACTTTGATAGGAAAACCTCTGTAGTCATTGAAGCTATGAGTTTCCAGAAAAGTCCCACAGCAGAAGCACTTCATTTAAAAATGTAAATATTTTAAAAGAAGCTTCATGTACGTATTAACAAGATTATGTAATTACATGGCATGTGAGTGGATACAGAGGCACGGGAAGTTTGTTTCAGGACATTCATTACACAATGATTTCTCTTCAGGAACGTCTGTAGGATAATCTCACGCTTGAGAACTAAACCAAATATGAGTTTCTTGTACATTGTTCCCTTGTCATTTGCTTGTCTGTCTTACAGTGCTGTAAAATAAGTCAACTGCACAGCTGCTGATACAAGAAAATTCAAACACATAATTCTTTGCTTAACTGGGATGTGCAGTTCCTTGGTCCATGGTCCAGAAGAAATGGGTAATACTATTGCCTCTGACATCTTTAGGGAATTATAAATGACAGTGGAGCATGCTAGTGCAGAAGAACAATTAAGACCTGAATAATGGTAAATTCTGTTTATTCAGAATGTTATAACTATAAAACATTAATCTATTTTGTGCATATTTTTTTGCAATATGGTGTACCACTCAAACAGAAAGAGAGCTCCAGTCAGTGAGGCACAGCACAAAAGCAAACTAAAAATGATGTAGATGATTAAGACAGAGAACAGGAAAAGCACATAGGACAAATAAGTGCTGTGGAAGCTTAACAGATGAGAAGTTTAATTGTCATAGCTGTGAAACTGAAATAATGAGCTTAAGACAGCAACTGAGAAGGAGCTGTATATTAGACTAACAAGGTGGATGCTCGTAATGCATCAAAGAGCTTGTGAAGGTCTTTGTAAGATTTACAGGGTACTGGATAGAAAAGATATATGTGGTATTCAGTAGGAAAGGGCACACAAATTGGAAAATACCCAAATATGCCACTAAAATACAAAAAAGCAGGAATTGTATAGATGTGAATACTACAGACTTGAATTTGTGTGCATGCTCATTATATAGGTAGAATAATTAACCTCCTAAAAACTGTGAAAGAAGATGAAAACCAGGGGGGTTGGAACTAGATGATCTTTAAGGTCCCTTTCAACTCTGACAATTCTGTGATTCTATATTAAAGACTCATGGCTTTGATTGTTCAGCTTCAAGCTGGTAGACAAGTTTTCCTATCCTGATCTGTTTGATCAGTGATGTACAATGGCTAAATTTGTAATAGAGAATTAGACATCCTTGGGACTGTTCTTTGGTTACTCAGAGCTACAGTCATGGTACGATCCATGGCTGTGCTGGTGGAATCAACTCAGATTCAGCCCATCAAGTTCAAATCCAAAGAAAAGGTTAGAAAAATTTTGTAATTGCTATTAATTAATAAGTAATAAGTCTATAAAGGCATAAATCCTCTTTCTCTTAGCTCTTGGTGGTCAGTTTACACCAGAAAGAATGAGACATTCACAGTTATTTACTTTTCTAGGACATTGCTAATCTTTCAGCCTTAATAATATAGCCTGGAAGTCTGTTCCTCAGTTTACCTTTTAGTGGCTTTGTCTCCATTTATTAAATTGTGTTATTTTAAAGCAGAAATAAAGAATTAACATAGGAAAAGATTTTCAAGCATTTCTCTCCTTAAACTTTTCAACCATAGAGATTATCCATCTTCTCTGCTTTTTGACTGACAGTCTGAAAATGCCAATCTTTAAAACATTAATGCAACATCAAGCACACTTAAGGTTAAGTATTGAACTTAGATTTAATAGAAATCTTTCTAAATACATTTTTCTTCATTAGCCTGGGTTAAGAATAACTTCAATATGTGTATATTTAGTAAGTTTTTGATATAGAGGTTATTTAGTCTCTATATCAAAATTTCCATTTGTGTTCTGTATATGTCCACATTTGTGTAAGAATGAAGAGAACCCAGAATGTGTTAACCATGTACTTTTCCTGTCCAGAAGATACTAACATTATAGGGAGAAGTATATTCAGATTGATTAACTTCATATCATCAATGGTTTATAATTCTGATCAAAAACCATAAAAAATGTTCCCTAAATTCACTGCATTAAAAAATAAAGACAAAGCAGCAGGGTCCTTCTTTTTTTTTGGACTTCTTCAGGCTTATCAGCATGGTGCAGCTGGGAAAAAGGCAGACTTCTGATATGCAGATAAGTTCCACAATAGATAATGCATTTGTTTGGGGGTAGTGGTGATCTGCCTCTGTTTCTGAAGTTGCTTCAGATGCTGTTCAGTCTCAGAAGCAACATACACAATAGCTTTAATGACTTAAGGTAGGCAGCATTGTTCCTTGAATACATATGGAATATAGGTGGTCTATAGCTGCTTAATGGTTGGACTTGATCTTAAAGGTCTCTTCCAACCAAAATGATTCTATCATTCTATGATTACTTGTTTTCTCTAACATCTTAGAAATTCAAATTTTCTATGAATGGTACACCTAGTCTGAAAGATCCTGGGTGAAAAATAAGAGAAAAGGTGAGGTCAAATATTTATTAGCTACAACTCTATTAGTAACGAAAACAGGTCAGCGCCTTTTCTACCTGTTCTCTGGCCCTAATGGAAAGAGTGAGTCATGGCACTCACACAGCTGAACAGTCTTTCATTGTAGAGAGCAATGAGGTCTCCTCTCAGCCTCCTCTTCTCCAAGCTAAACAATCCCAGTTCCCTCAGGTACTCCTCATAAGACATATGCCAATGCTTAACACTACACATTGGACCAGTTTAGACATTAGTATAGATATAGCCATTAAATATTTGAGAGACATCACTTTAATCTATTTGCCTATGGATACTCATTTGCAGGAGTGTGCAGGAGCCCTTAGTAAAATGATGGATGTGGAATTCAATTAATTCACTGAGAACTGTGTTCTTGAACATTAACAAAATAACCTGATACTCAAAAGTGTTCAACATCCAGTCAACACAAATGAATATTTTCTGTGAATTTGGAATGTTTAAATCTCAGTATGATGAATTATATTGTGTAAAGATTAAAGCACCTCAAATTAGGCTTTTTCATGTAAGTGCCTACATGTGAAATCTTGTCTATGTTCCCATTAGAGTCAAAAGAGATGTAATCGAAGGACTTGGAGGATCTAGTGACTCCATTTGACTGTAATGGGAGCTTAGATGTCTATCTCATATATAGACATCTACATATAAGCACCTAAATGTGTCTTGATGCACAGACTTAATCCAACCCATGACGACTTTCCTGTGCATAACCTGACCAACGTTAGAAAAAGAAGAATTGATAAGGCCAGTTTTAACTCAAGATTTTCCAATAAATATTTTCTTTTACTTCCAAAAATATTTGTCCATAGAGTTGAAACTTTTTTCAATGAAAGATCTGGCAAAGTTTCTATATAGTCTAGAGCACACACATGCATCACCTCTAATACACCCACGTGGAAAGTGTAGGGCTTTTTGTACATAGAATCATAGAATGTATTGAGTTGAAGGGGACCTCCAAAGGTCATGTAGTCCAACCCCCCTACAATAAGCAGGGACCTCTCTAACTAAGTCAAGTTGCTTAGAGCCCCTTCAAGCCTGACCTTGAGTGTCTCCATGTATTATAGTACATACGTTCATGTGCTTCTGTCAATGCCATCCCATTGACCTGCTGGTCCTCAAGGCCTGAAGTAGTTTCTTGCAAACGCAGCAGGTTTTTTCTGAAATACTTATTAAATGGTTCTTTTCCCTACAAACAGATGCATTGGCTGCTTAGTAGAGGATATGACTTACTTTGATAGTGTATTTTTATGCATACTAAAAGTATTTCTAATGGCAATGCACACTCCCAAAACATGGAAATTTATACAGTTTCTTTCCTCAGAGAAGAAAAGTTCTTTGCTGTACCCTTTTTGGATACCACAGGTTGAGGTAAGAAGATCGATGTGCTGTGATCACATGGCAAAGTCAATGTCAAGGTTGTAAATGATTTGTGCTTATTTATATTTTAAGGCTTTGACTAAGGAAAAAAAAATCAGAGCACGGGATTTGATAATATCCATATCTTAGATGGTGAACTGTCTTGGAGTGACAACCGGCAGTGACAGAACGGGAATTACTACATTTGTGTTTTGACACTTCCACTAGATTCCACACATTTTCCACTAGAATGTATTTTGACACAAAGATATTTATAAGCCTGAAGGAGTCCAGATTCTTAAAAATTTAACCTTGTATTAAGGGCTAAAAAATATTGAAGGAGAGGTGGATATTAAAAAGGAAAGACTGCATTTTCTTTCTTCTATTTTAAATCTCCATTAAAGATGCTTTTCATTGGATTAGCAAAGCCTGATTTCATTCATGCAGTATTAATTATGATTTGTGTCAACTCAGGATGGTAATTTTGTTGTTTTTCTCTTTTTTT
>VYZX01015770.1:2763-12898 GCA_013401335.1 Brachypteracias leptosomus
AAAAAAAAAAATCCAACAATCTAACTTATTTTCCTTAGTCAATTAAAACAACAAATATTTTCCTTGAAAATTTCAGGGATAACAAGCATTCTCTCTTAGCAGGAAAACCAGAATAATATGTAAACAAACATAAAATGTTCCCTAGTCTGACAAGAACTAATGCAGACAAGATGCAGGCACTGCAATTAAAAAGAAAAAAATCTTAAGAAACTTAGTGTTCAGGCGACAGAGGACAAAGCTTTCTCCCAGTTATACAAAGCATTTGCTTGCAATAGCATTTATTTCCAGGAATCAGACTCATGCCTGCTGATCACTGGTCTAAGTAGTACCAGAATACGGCACTGAAATTACATCTTTGCTTTTGGAGCACAAGCAAGTCTGAATATAATCGAGTTGGACTCACAGCTCAAACATCAGCTAGTTTCCTCTCACATGGTTACCAGGAAAAAACACAGACCAAATAGAAGTCTCATAACATACACTGGTTAAAAACCTTAAATGAGATATTTCTCAAGTTTTAAATTTTGATAAGAATTGTTACCAAGTTTAAAATACAATTCCATTATTTGCCTAACATTCAGGAGGCTGAATAATGAACGGATGTTGTCCCTTCCTCAAACACACACAGAACCCATGCTGCAAGAGTACAACTACTCTAGTATAGCAACATTTTATTCACTCTTTAAAACATGAATATTTAAACAGAAGACATTTTTCCCCATGCAGAGGCCTAAATAGAAGCTCTTATCTGAAATAGTAAAAGCTGTTATTTTTTTTCAAGAGGTTTTAGACTGTATATAGTTACATACACAGGCATCTCAAATGAGAGGGCACCATACATACATGTAATTGGTTGCTTTTTCTTTTTCCTCGGCAGTCTGTACAAAACGTGAAAATGTGCCTGCTTCTGACTAGCCATTAAAAGGCAGTGGTTGCACCATACTGTGATTTGGGGAGCTGAAGAAAATAGCCAGAACTGACTGATATCTGATAAACAGTAACAGGAGTCAGTTTATTGCACCAATCGTTAAATAATGGTGCTGATTATAAGGCTGCTAACTGCAGATGCTGTAATTGTCTGTCATAAATCTTAGTCATTTGTGACAGGAGCACAATGAAAGAGAGCATCTGCTTGAGGGCAAATGACTTCTGATAAATATCAGCTCTGCTAAAATGTACTTGGATGTGTCTCAATATTTTGGAGAGCCATTCATGTTGCTTCCACAAATGTGAAGTTATTATTGGTTTGTATTGATTTTGCCACCTTGTTTTTTTTTTTTTTCTTTTTAAAGAGACAGAGTGACTCAAGGTTGAGTTGAATTGAATCTCAGCTCTTTATCTGATCTACTCATTCCTCTCAAATGCATGTTTGAGTGGAAAAAAAAAAAAATAATTGCACTTTTTCAGAAGATTGCTGTGCAGAAACACAGCCTGGAAAATTCAATGTGTAGTTCAGCTTTTTATTTTTTCTTTTAAAGCAACTCCTTATTGAAAGAAAAAAAATAATTTTTAAAGCATGTTTTTTTAGCATATCATTTTTAAAGGACATAAAGTAGTTGGAAGTAAGAGTCAATTAAGCTATTTCTGGAAGATAATAAAATACAAATTAAGAAAGCTATCAGAAAGTAATTTTTTTGTTCTTTTCAGAATAATTTACAACATCTTCATTTCCTGTTTAATCTATAAAAACAGAATAAAACCCTCTAAGTTCTGTCATCCTGGTCCTTACTGAACAATGCTTCAGTTCTTGATCTTATAAACATTCATCATTCAGCTGTCTATCACAGTCTAATTTCATCATCAATGAAAGCTGTGCACACATTTTGATGTTTAAATATGTATTTCTTGATGGTCATCTTAATATATCATCAGGATTACACCCAGAATATTTTAAAAAGTAAAGGTTGTAAAACAGAACCTGAAATTTAAAATTGGGAATTTTACTGGTAACTGACCATTAGAACAGATAATGATTTTCCCTTCCAGCAATTCCTTGTTTAATTCAATTAACAATGCCTAAACTTTTTAACAAATGAATTTGGGATTCTACTTGCAGCAGTTTCCTTCACTTCACAATTGCCCATGTTGTCAAAATAGGCAAAACTCCCATGTTGAGTGTGCAAAACCTGGAGGAGTAAATCAATTGCAGGTACCTAATGAAAGTCTGACCCATGGTGTTTATGAGTCAGAGCATCACCTTAAGATTACAGAGAGCTTAGCACAAAGAATAAAGCTGGAAATCATAAACGTAGGGAAAAATACAATTTTCTAATTTAAAAATAACTTTAATGGGTGCTAAGACAAATATAGCATGGAACCATATCTAATCACCCAACCTGTGTCATCAATGAGGTTCAGACTTATGAGGCTTACAGCATAACCCCTTATCACTTGACCTAATAAAGTGGCAACAGCAGCATCACCATGTCATGGTTTAACCCCAGGCAGTGACTAAGCACCACACAACTACTCACTCACTCCTCCCCCCTCCCCGTGGGATGGGGAGGAGAATCATAAAATAAGGTAAGAACAGTTTAATAACTAAAATGAAATAAAAACATAACAACAACAATAGCAGCAAAATATAACAACAATAGTAATGAAAAAGGAGATAAGAAAAAGAGATAGAAATAAAACCCAAGAAAGACAGGTGATGCACAGTGCAATTGCTCCCCACCTGCTGACCCGTGCCTGAGCAGTGACCAGCCCCCATCCAGCCACCTCCCCTGGTTTATATACTGAGCGTGTCATTCTGTGGTATGGAATATCCCTTTGGCTAGTTCAGGTCAGCTGTCCTGCCCTGGCCATGCTCCCTCCCAGCTCCTTGTGCACCTGCTCAATGGCAGAGCACAGGAAAGAAACTGGAAAAATCCATAACTAGGCTAAACTCTACTTGGAAACAACTAAAACATCGGTGTGATATCAACATTACTCTCACACTGAATCCAAAATAACAGCACTGCATCAGCTACTAGGAAGAAAATTAACTCTATCTCAGGCAAAACCAGGGCACATCTGACACATGGGCCAGCAACTGCAAACCAGTCAAAGGACACAAAGGGCAAAGGACCCCAGGTAGGAAGATCTGTGGTAGGGCCCACACTATTCTTAGCATTCAAGGGAACTAGATTACTAGAGTTAGTGAAAGAAAAATCCCTGATTGGAGAGTCATGGAAGAATGTTACAGTACAAAGTGAATGGGCAATAAAATGGCAGATGATATTAATTGTGGATAAAAGTTAAGATATACTTGTGAAGAACAAAACCTCTCATTTTACCTATGCATATAGAAGTTCCAAGATGACTACATATTGCCGTTTGGTAATAGATCGCATTATGAAAACACTGGCTCAATGCTCACTTATAGACAAAAGTGTCAGGTAAATTTTGTGAATTTTAAGGAAGAAATAGAAAACAAATTAGGAAGTTACATGGTCTTTCTGCATCTTGAATATTGAATGCAGTTGTTGGCTTTCCCTTACCAAAATACATAACAGAAATAGCAAAGATAGAGAGAAGGCAATGACTGTAAAAAATCTGGACTAGAGTCTAGAGATGAGGAAGGTTAAAAAGCTACAAAAGTTTAGATCAATTTTACAAAACATGTGATACAGCAGCACAAAAATCCGCTGAAGGTTATAAAAAAAACCCATTATTGCCTCAGAATGTGGCACTGCAAACTGTTTCCTTGAGCTGCTTCATTTCTATCACCATTCCTGCTTCGTGCAACAGACTACCTTAGCTTCCACCTCCCAGATCCCACAGACAGGAATTTGTAGATGAAGGCTGTGATGAGCACTGGATAGACAGTTGGAGAATACATTCAGCTAAGTCTAATGAAGACACATGATCCACCCTTTCTCTCGGTTAAAACCAACCAAACAACAACAACAACAAAAAAACCCCAGAAAAACAAAAACCAGCACCCAACTGGTTTTCAACTTTGAATGTACAGGGATTAGTCCACATTCAACATATATTTTCAACCACTTAAAATCACCTTTTATAGGAACAATATTTATTAGACTTGTTGAAAGGATGATCTTGGCATTGCTCTTGGTTCAAAATCGCTCTTCCAGACTGCTAGCAATGGGTTGTAAAGTCTCAAAAGCATGAGATTTTTTTTAAAAGCTGATCTGGCTTTCTTTGTCACCTCCTTGGTAGTAAAGACTTGATCAAGGGTATAGTAATATAGTAAGTATAGTAAATACATGAATCTATTTTAAATATAGTAGTGTTTGTTCTGAACCTTTAGCATTCACTTTTTCCTCTGTAATCAAGAAAGCTCAGATTCAGGCATAAATCAAGTGCCAGGTAGCCTATTTCCTCCTACCTGAAGTTAAAGACTAAAAGCAAGCAAGGCAGCTTTCTTGTCATTTGCTATCTTACAACTGCCGCCAACACCACACAGCAACTCCCTTCCAACAGCACCAAGTAACGGCAAAAGGTCAGCAAGCTGGGGAGACCACTCTTCTAGATGCTAGAGGGCTCAAGGCTATGGGTCATACATGCAAACTGCCAGAATATGACAGGATGTAACCTAAATATTTATCTGCAACTTCGGACATCAAATGATGCCAACAGGAGTCAGGTTCAAAGCAAAAGGAGGCAGGTCCTTGTATTATGGGTAACGGACTCCTGAAACCTATTAATGAAGAACATTATGGCTAGTAAACATTTATGGGCTCAAAGGAAGACTGAGGAAATGGACGTGTAACCCCTTGAGGGTTTACTAAGTAGACCAAAACCTAAAACTGACTCAGCTGAGCTGAAAAAAATTATTAAAAGCAGGAATGTCAATGAAATTTCATACATTTCTACCCTAATCTTAGGCTTTGTTACAGAACAACTCACTGTTTGAAACAAGACACTGGGCAAAACTGCCTTTTGCTCTGAACATGTTCTCACATGCATCAAAACTCTTCTTGTACACATCTTTGTGCTATGGCAAACATAAGGGATCTTCCCTCCCAATGGAAGAAAGACACGCCCCCCCCTAGAGTAAGTGCATACAGGGACTGCCACTCTAAAATGGTCTACTTGAGTCTACTCATAACCTGCTTGTGTGTCCACATCCTTCAATTTATCTTCTTCTCTGCTCACAAGAAATGCTTCTTGTTTCAAAACCTGTATTCCAGTTTATATTTCAGCTAAACCCATGTCACAATAGATAAGAATTAGCCATTAATTTCACTATTATTGATAGACATATCCTTTTTTTTTCCCCTTGGGTTTCTTTAGCTAGCTTGTTTGCCATACTAGTTATCTGTGCCTATAAGCACTCCTACCAAGCTTAGGCTACCCTGGTGCAGCTGCCTGGTCAGAGCAGCCAGGCCAGTGTCCATTAAAGCCTCTAGCAGGGACTCAACCACAGCGACAGCAGCAGCTCCTTAATCCAGTTGCTCCCTAGGACACCATCAGCTCTGCAGGCACAGGAGCCTTTTCCCAGGACTTCAGCAGTGTGGTCGTCATTTTCTCAGACTGTGATCCAACCTCAGCAGAAGAACTTTGCAGCAAAAATCTTGTCCAAATATACTCAAGAAAACCTCTACAAATATACAGGACTAGGATAAATCACATGATCAAGTCAGCCCTAAGGCTAAAGCAATAACTTAAACTGTAAGTTTATTTCTGTTTAAAAATAAAACCTCTAACCTCTTAATCAGTTCCAATGAAAATCTTCTATTAAAAATTACAGTCAGGCAGCAAGGGTAAGTGGCATTCTGATTTTAAACTGTTTCCAAAGAATGCCTTGAAAGCTTTCACAAAGCCCACAATGAAACTACTCAAAAGACTTTTCTCTGACTGTTGAATCAGATGCTTTTATTCTCCCTCTACCCTAGTATTTAATTATCAGCATAGTGGACATCTACAGTAGTTTTTCCTCAGGTTTTAACCATGGTACATCCCTCGTCTACAGGTCTGAAAATGTTTTGGTGTACCTTTGACAACTGGACTGCTTACAGCCTCTTTTTTAAAAAAAAGATGACTGTGAATGCTTTGCTTTAAGTTGAAGACAAAAATCTGGATCTGTTAGGAAATAGTTTTTTGGGTTTTTAAGAACAGACAAAATAGTTATTTACGTGAACAGAAACTCACCTATCTTTGTGATAATTGCACACCACCACCTCAAACAACTATAAGATGATTTCATTAAATCAAGGGATTTTTTTCAGAACAATCTGCAAGCAAACTAATATACTGAAGAAGTGGCTGAATGTCTATTTTAATTTTAAAAAAAATTTTTGAGCTTGAATTACAACTCTTCTTCTCAGATCCATCTATTTTCTTCTCAGTTCAAAACTAAGGTGTTTTAACCTCAAAGTTTCTTCAAAATTTGCTTTAAATGGCATTTCAAGGCTGCTTCACCACTTTGGGTGGAATGCCAGCAGATCAGCAGGGTGTGCAGTCTGTGTCTGTGAGGCCACATTGGCATTCATGCCTTAAGAGTAGGAAGCCTATCCTAGGCCCACTTAACGGGTTAAAAACACTGCAATATGCAGCATTAAGCACATGTTTCAAGTCAGCAGGGTGCCAGTCTAAGATGTCCTCAAAGCCTAATTTGATAGATATTATGCCATATGCTGCTGCAAGTAGTTAGTAATAAAGAAAGTAAAAAATTTATGGATGAGCAAAATAGGAGCTCTTATGGATGGAGTGTTTTTAAATCAGGTGTATAATTTACCTACCGTCAGACCACATGTAGAGTGCATTACTCAATTGAACTTACAAGCAGATAGGAAGGCAGTTTCTTTTAATAAGCACTTCTTCAACTTATTGGCTCTACAATTACTTGCACCAATTACCAGCAGCTGCTGCCTGTTTGGTGTTTTATCTTAGACAAGGAGTTACATTAGTTTCTAATCAACAAACCATTCAAGGACTCTTTAAAAATATTTAAGTTTAATTTCCCCATTTATTTTGAATTAACTGAAATAGTGGATATTTTCATTGTAGTACTTTGATTCTTCTTAGGTTCTTCTCCAAGCATCATTTATTGTTGTAACATTAATTTTATAAATTTTATAAATTCAAGGGTATACATCATAAAATATTTGTTACAGGCACATACATGTCTTCAGTATATGCAGCATCAGTATTGGCCTTATTAACCACATCTAGCAGTAAATATACAGTTGATAGTTACTGCTTTTATAAAACATCAAGCTTGCCATAGAATGTATTATATTCCAAGACCTTTATGACTTGTTCAAGTCTTTGAACTTTATTTATTATTTACCTGTCTGACATACTAAATAAGGCACTGGCTAACGTAGCAAGATAAAAGAAAGCATATTAATATTTTTTTTTAAAACAAATTAAGATACTCTTTGTCATGGGAAGGAAGGATTTTTTTTTTTTCCTTTATCTCTAGATTTTCAAAATTACACTTCTGGAAATTTCCAAGCAACGTAATGATACTTGAAAAATACCTTCCTGTAACATGAAAACTCTTATTTCCTTTGTAGGTTTCCTTCCCAAATATATCAACAGGAGAAACAGAATAAAACAAATAATTTAAAAGTGTAAGTAGCAGAAGTAGCTGAAAAACAATGATGTACTGTGATACCAGACCCAGTTTTTGCAAATAAAAGTAATAATTAAATAAAACCCAAGGTGTCTGCTAAGTTATTCCAACTGAGGTCTTGTCTAAACTACAGCATTGCCATCTCTGCTGTAACACAGGAGGATTCTGCCAATGTAGAGTACAATAAACTCTCAAGGGACTTCCTGGTGGTCTACACCTCCTCCTACCTATGCCACCTTCCCCCAAAAACCAACATTTTGGAAACAGCCTTCCTCATAGCAACTCCCTGGGAGAAGTCTCCCTTTCCAGAGAGCAAACCATGTTTACTACAAAGGGAACAGTCAGATAAAAATAATTAAAGAAACCAAACCCACAACAAAACCAAAAACAGACAAACAAAATCAAACCACAACAAAACCACCTTTTGCATTTAAGTTCTCATACCAATCATCACACTTTTTGGAGTTTGCCTTCTCAGGTATGGGGACCTCTTCCACACTATAGCTAAGCAGCATGCAAGGAAGCTTGAAATCTGGAGGGATGCCATTGGGATAAGTACCATTAACAAGCAATTCACCTCAGAGGGTACACCAATCACCACAAGAGAGTTAGCAAAAAACAAAACAAAACAAAGCCTCCCAACCAAAATGAAAGATTTCTCTATAAAAGGTAAAGAGAACTATTTTGGAAATTTTAGAGTGCAATTTTCAGGTCCGAGACTGTCTGGAGAAACTTTCAGTAACATGATGATGCAATTTAACAGATAAATGTTTGTGTATAGCCTTAGTTAAATCACATGTATAGAAAAAACTTCAATGCTAGACATCTTCAGGGCAGTATCATGATTCCAGGTCTAACATTCAGGAAAGAGAAGATGTCAATTCAGTCACGTGTCTCAAATCCATTGGTGCAAAGTGATATAAGCCCAAACACGGTAAAAATATTTCAGTTTCCCATTTGCAATGAGTTTGTTAGAGACCTACATTGCAGCTGTTTGAGGGGCACAAAGAAAAACCTTTCTTGTTCCTAGTTTTCTGAAATTATGCATCAGAGCTTGCAAATCCGATACCTTCGGTAAAATAATGAGGTCTAAATAAAGCAGCCTAATTGTTTCATATTACTATCTGTTAAAAAGAAGTAATGAAGATTGCTAAAATCCTCAGGAAACTCCTTAAAGGATGCCTCAGGATCAAGGCCTCATGTAATAAAGGAGTCCTCTGTAAATATCAGGATATTACAACTATTTTCAAAACCCAGTGCCAGAGAAGTCTTCTATTATATTGGATCCAAACATGGACTTCAAAACAGTAATCATTAAACAATTTAGGTTACAAGAAACCTTCGGAAGCCATCTAATCTAAGCCTTACACTACCTGAAGCAAGGTCAACTCCAGACTTCGTCTCAAATCAAACTGTGTTGAAAATGGCAACATAAGATGGGAAAATCACTCTGCAAATGAAAGAGATTTCTTTAGAAACTTTGTAGTGAGCAAACAAGTGATGAAACACCCTTACGTGTCTCAGAAATTAATATTTTTATATCCTTTCTTGTTCTTTTTCTCCAAAGCTTTCTCAAAAAGCATGTGGAGGGAGGGGGTCATTTTTTAGGATTTTAATAAGCGCAAGCAAATAATCAGGTTTTCTTCACTCTTCCAGAAAGAAAAATCACCGTTTTCCACAGAAGAGAAAGATCCTGCCCTCTCCCTAACACAGACTTAAAATTTAGTTTCTTCATTACACTATCAGTATATTAAAGCCACCCAAGACCATAAAACATCTTGCTAAAAGCTTTTGTGTTTAGAAATAAACACATTCATATTTTTATCATAAATTCCTTTAACTCACACAGTTAACTTACAAATTATCCACCTTTTAATGTGATCTCTCTCACAGCTGGGAAACATCTAACCCTCTCAGGACTCAAATCAGATATTCACATCAATTTGTCTAATTAACACTAAGCTTAATATCCCTCTTAATTATGACTGCAAACACTTTCTTAAAACAAATCAAACTAACTTACAAAAACAAACCAAAGAAATCCTACACCATTTAAAAATGACTCACGTAAATCTTTGAGAAGACTAATTAAAAGGCTTTTAGGCATTTTGAATGGAGAAAAAGCAGAAGATAAAAACAGAGGTTCAAACACCAGAAGAGTGTGCTCAAGTTGTCTGCTTGTATCCCTTCAAGGTGCAAGTAGTACGTAAGTTTATTACACGCTCCTAATTTATATAGGATCTTTTTCCTCTCTTCCTATGGATGTTTTTTTTTCCCCAATGTATATGAGGGACGGTACAGTACACAGTTCTCAAGCGTGGTCCATCACATCAGCAAAACTAAGGTCACCGTATGTATGTTTTGCTGCTCGTAATTTAAATTCCACTCAACCTTTTGATAATACCCTGAAACACACACACACATGTATTCGGCAGAACACGACATTAAAAGACACCAGGACTGTAACTGCTGGTTTCTCTGGCTGGTACACTAAGGTGCTCAGGAAATTGTATGAGGATGTTACCCTCCCTCTGGATCAAATCTACAAAATGCAAAGCACTCATTATGCACAATCCTCTAAGCACATTATTCATCCTTGGGAATACA
>VYZX01015772.1:18800-32013 GCA_013401335.1 Brachypteracias leptosomus
AAATGACATAAAAATATACCTGAGTCTCAGACCCTCCAGTGCACTTTCTTGAAGGCCTCTACCTGTTTATATACAGCCTATAATACTACAGAATTTAAAAAAAAAACAAAACAAAAGCCAAACTTCGCATAACTACCAAGAAATATTCATATAACAGTGTAAACATTTCACAGACAGATAAATCTGGTTGTGGGTAGGTAAATGATTTTATGACAGTGGCAAATAGAACATAGAAATAGAAGTGGTAAATGAGCTGATTCTGCCTTTGTGTCTTTGTTTTAAGCTGGGCTTTGTGGGCTGCGGAGAGAACAAAGCAGGAGATAAAGTCAAAGTACTGCACTTGATGCCATGTAGAGCATTAACTAGTGGGACTGACAATATACACAGAGGAAAATAAAGCACACTAACTCAAAAGCAGGAATAAATTACATCTCATGGGGAGAGAGCAGTTTTCTGTCTGAAGCCAGTTCTTATATGCAAACAGTTGTTACTGCTTATCCTTGGGAAAAGCCCCCACTATAGCTTGGATTAAAAACGTGTTGGATTATGTAAAGAAAGTTAAAAAGAAACCCAACAAAAATATTTTGTAGACTGATGTATTTGTATACAAGATACGAAGATGACTTGACAGTAGTGAATGAGCAGTTTTTCAGAGATTGTTCCACACATCCTTTTTGGGATGTTATAACTCAGAACGGCCAACATTCTTATGGTTGGTATATTTTAAAATGTAAGCAGTCTATAAATAGCAGTGATGCTGCCCTAAAATTAGAGAAGTTAATTAAAATTTAGGGGGACAGGGGAGAAAGATCTATCATTTTATTGAAATAGTAGTATAATATAAATGTTTTCAAGTAGAATGCTATGTGTTTGCAAGCAGGGCCTAGAAGCTCAGCTAATTAATATTCTGAATGACACTTTTAATGAAGAAAATTACATTACCTTTTGTTGCTTTCAATTTGTATTTACAAGAGAGAACTGTGTTTTTTATTTTAGAATAGTTATCTCTAGAAGGTATATTTTTTAAAAGCAATAGAATCAAACTTTGTGCTTATGAAAAGTGTTGAACTTTTTCCCTAGTATAACCTACTATACTTGTCTTTTCTCATTATATTAGTGTTTTTCTCAGGGTAGTAGCTGTTTCTCATTATCAGGGACATTTCACAGAAATACTGTTTACTTGCATAAACAAATATATCTCAGCCTGAAGAATAAGAAATCCCCATGTGAATATTAACATGTGATCTAATCCATGGATTTCTTATTATTCAAAGTACTGGTGAAACGTTACTGAACTATTTGAAGCTGCCCTAAGTCATTATTGATGTGTTGTGAACCTGGAAATTTGTAGAGAAATATGTTCGTTATATTAGAATTACCATATATTCTTAACACTAATGCTAAAGTTTACTAGTTTCATTGTGCTACTACTAATAATATGAGCATTAATAATATATACAGTGTCTGTTAAATGGAACTCCCTGAAAATATACAAGCAATAATAATGATCTAACATAGTTCATTCTTTAACCAAGCAACATTATTCATGAGAGTTCCGATTGGTTGCCATTTATGTTCATGTCCAAAACCTATTTGTTCATTTATGATAATGAAGGCGACATAATCAAGTTCTTATGATGGGTGGAGAACTGGAAGCACCCATTGTGCTCACCTGTGAAAACTTTAGTCTGCAATGATGTGCTACTGTAGTATTGATGATACTTTAAAAAAAACCCCATCACTACTAATTTTTAGAAAACAAGCTCCATATGGAAACTTTTTAAACAAAAAATAATTTAATTTTATTAATTTCAGGGGTTTTTAAAATCAGGATTTTAACATTAAAAGGATGATTAAGAGATTTACAAAAGATTGGTATAGATTTAACAGCTTATGAAGCAATACAAAATATCTTTAAATGTTTTCCTTACTTGTCCTTTCATTATAAATGCATATAGCCACATTATAATATACATCAGAACATCAGATTCAAACTTTCATTTGGTTTACATGGCTTGGCTTTGCACATCCTCATGGGATTTGAGGAATTTCCAACAGTAGTGAGGAAAGCTGTCCTAAGATCTGTTAGAAACTTTTATTATCAGTGGGCAAGCCCTCAGCTGTTGTGATGTAGTCCAAAATAAAAAGATAATTAGCATTCATCAGTGCAGTAACTGTCTTAATTTGGAAAATAGGCCTCTTAAATTATATCTTCAAACAGTATATAGGGGACTCTCCAAGAGTATAGAAAGGACTGGAGAAAGCAGGAAACTGAACTGCTTCTAAATAAATGAAATTTATTTAGAAGAAGAAGAAGTTTACGTAATTATTCCAGAAAGGGGATGTTTGCATACAGTTGTCGTTCAAACAAAAGTAAGGAAAAGATAGAAATAACAATAAATTATCAATACGATCAAATTCAATAACAGAAGATTGTTACAATGATTGATACAGGCAATGAAGAGGAAAAGAGAAAGACCAGATACTAAATTCAACAAATCTAACTCAGTACTGAACAGAATAATACCAAACTTAATGCCAAAATGTTCAAGCTAGGAATTAGAACTTCTTATGACAAGTTTGTGGAAGTTAGTGTGGATCATTAATGAAAAACTTGAAGGAGTTTTTATCTCTCATTTTCTTAAGAATTTTCTTAAGAAAGGGACATAAAAGCAAATTACACATTGACCGTATTCACATGTACTATTGAAATTATGTTGCAAAATTGTTACTGAGCACAACATGACAGTGAGAATTATGCCTGCAATTGAAAGGGAAGAAGGATCAAGATGAGAGAATAGGAAGGAGGAATTTGGAAAAGCAAAATACTGATTTAGGCTGATAATTAACAACAATTTGAATAGTTTGTTTTGGTAACATGTACAGTGCAGCCATCAAAGCACAGTACTAGAGGTGTTAATTCCAGCAAAGCTCCAGTCTTTCACATGTGATTTAAAACTAATTTCTACTCGAGTTTATTTGTTACAAACCTGTAAAGACTATTTTAAGAGGACGGGTGTTAAATGTGTAGCTCTAGCTTGATTCCAGTTTTGGCTAATAAATTCTTTTTATGCTAGGTAGTAATTTCCTTATAACATCTTACATTCTTCCTAGGTTCATTCATTTTATATGTGACATTCCTGGATAAATTCTTTCTAGTGATCAATTAACATAAATAATATTTGTAAAATAATTTGAGATACTTTGAAACTAATTACTGGTAAATCAATTTAGTAAACTGCTTAATCCCAAGAGTTTTTGCTGCCATGGACTTTTAAATAGACTAGTATATTTTCTTCAGATTATTGACATTACGGCTTTCTGTTAAAAAAACCCAATGCTTTTGGTATCTCTCAATTTTTACCTAAAATTAGAATTTACCTGGATATAAATAGAAATTGTGAAAGTATTATTCAGTATTTAAGTAACACTTTGCAAGCCCTGATTTATAACTCAGTTGTAATTATATCTGAAAGGCAAAAGTCATAACAAATTATTTTTCTGATAAGTCTTTGAAGCCCTTCAAATATTACTCCAAGAGGACAACTGATTGCCAGTAGTGGTTTTTGCAGACAAAAGAGTTCATTGCTGAAATTCTAGCGCGGCATTTTGGCATTCTTCCAAGACAGCACCTTTATTAACCTAAAGAATGATCATTGATTTGCCTATGGAACATAAATCTTGCTTTTCAGCATGAATTAATCTTGTTCTCATCATTGGCAGGATTGGTGTTGTTTTATTTAAGTATTAAGACAGCATTGTCTCTATCTTGTGAGGTGGATTTCAGATCTGTTTTTCAAGAGATAATATTTAAAATTGTCCACTGATGAAGGAGTCTGAAGATGGATCAGCTGTATTACAAAAATAAATACAGAATTTCACAAAATTCATTAATCTTTTATTTAGCTCTGAAAATCCAGAGGTTAAAAGCAATCTGTTATAAATTGTGTTGACATTGGAGGAGCATTTAAATGTAATAGAAGCTGTAGCAGAGTTTTGCTACACGTGTATAAGATTCCACTGCGTTTAAGGTGGTCAAAAAAGCTGTACAGAACAGACTTCATCTCTTACAGAACTGATTGTAATTAACATATAGGTAAGGGGTCTGCTTTGTTAACTCATTTATATCGTATGATGGCCTCTTGGGTTTTGTTCAGAATTAAACCTTTGATGGTAGATTTGCACAAATTCAGCATATAATATTTCTTTCACTTTTCAGTCAATTAGCAGAGCTGATCTTATTTCACCAGAACAGGGCAGTTTATGGGCAAAAGTTCTCCTTGCTCTCTACATCATACAATTGATTTTGTGTTCTTCTAAGACTGTCTGTGATAAAAACTATGAGAATTTAGGATCACTAGTTGCTTCATGAGTTTAATCTTCCTAATCCCAATACTCTTAACACTGGCTGGTATTTAACACTTCAGAGAAAGAAACTTCCTCCTGTGCAATTATGCATTATTTTTTTTCCATGCCATACTTTCATCTACTTTTATTTTCAATGTTGATGTCATGTCTTAATATTAGATAATTTGTATATTTTCTATAGTTTTTTTCCATATCATTGTAAGTATGTATGTTTTAAATTTTTGTATATAGTCTTAGAACTTTTAAAAACTCTTTTAATTACAAAATAAATACAGTCTTTGTTTTTGAGGCCTACTAGTTCCTAGTTTTTTTTTCTTGAGTAAACAATGAGGAAAAAAGAAACCTTGTTATATATCAATACTTCATACAAAGTATGAAATATACTTCCAATGTTCTGGAATTTTTAAAAACAGTAGTACCATATGCTTAATCTGATATCTGATTTTTCCTCTGAATTGTGATTCTCCTTAGAGCATACATATAACTACATAAGGGAATATTCATGTTTGTGAACAAACTTCCTGCTGATTGCTTTTAGTTTTGACTGTTAACACTTTTTGGTAAGATTGTTTATCAAACATTTTAAATAGTACATAAATACAAAAGTACAAATGTACATACTAGGATGTTATCATAATGTAAAAACCAGCAGCATACATACAAGTAAAAATAGTTTACGATGAAATGCCTTTATAATACAGATATGTTGAGATGGGAAGAAGAGATAACCCAGGAGAACTTTTTCTTTGCCTCAGTGCATTGACAGTACTTGAAGCAGAGATTTATCCTGCAACAAACTTATTCAGCTAGTACATAGGTACTGTAAAGCACTGCTGTCTGTGTCCAGTTGTGACTTCAGATTGTCCTCCAGGCCAGTTCAGCTGTAGGTGTTCAAGGTCAGGTTGGATGGGGCCTTAAGCAACCTGATCTAGTGGGAGGTGTCCCTGCCATGTCAGGGTCTAGATGGATCTAGATGATCATTTGGAACTAGATGATCATTGAGGTCCCTTCCAACCCAAACCATTCTATGATCAAAAGAATACAGATTAATTTAAAATGCAGATGACTGGTGGTGGTGATACTTATAAAACTGCAAAGGGTATACAAAGTAAAAAAGACAGGGAACCTAGATGCTGAAAAACAATATAATGCATTGCTAAAAGAGAATTCTTCCAATGAACTGAATGTTGATGATAACAGACAAAAAAGAAAATAAGAGGGGAAGCAGGCAAGACTAAGGATTCAAAGGATGATAATGCAACAGAGATACTATACTATAAGAAGAAAAATCTTTTATAAGAGTATAAGAATTTTGGAAAGGGAAGACATTATCTAGGAAGCCCCCCATCTGACTTCCCCTTTAGTATAAATTTCAATAGATTTTGTATGTTGGATCCACAGTTACTTTTTCTCATCCTACTTTTTACAGAACTCCTAAAATGGCTCTGAAAAAGTGTATGTAAATCCAGGATAATATGCATCTGCACGTAAATCTGTCTCTCAGAACTGTAGTTTTCAGGAATTTGTTCTACTAAATTTCCTGCCTCTCATAACTCTGGAAGCAACCACAAGAAATGCAAAAACATTGTTTTACATATTATAAGCTAATGTTGTTTTACAAACAGTATTTTTTCAACAGCACAAGCTAATTCTTAGATTCCAGATACAATTTATGATTTTGGTCAGTGAGTGAAATTGTTTTACATTTTTTCCAAGTTCTGTTTACTGGAAAAACTACAGGTTAATCTGATTTTGCAGTATCTCTGTCTGTGATAACACATTGATGTTTACGTGGCTTGTTTCTCCACTACAAATACTACCTTCTGCTCACCACCTGGAGCCTTAGATATATTGCTTGGCTTAAGGTTCAAACATGCATAGAACAGCCAGACAAAAATGGTCATGTATCCTGGAGTGTTAAGCATGACATGCATGTTAATTCTGTTTGTTTTGGGCTATTGCATATAGACTTACAACCATTCTAATTTCAGTTATCTTTGGATTAAATTTGTTTATGTCTCATGTCTGCCCTGCTATTTGCAAGGCTACCTGCCATTTTGAACAAGGATGCTATAATGATCTTGCTATTAGCCAAATAATTTTCTCTCAGACATAAATTCCAACACTGCATATTATCTGCTTTGTGTCAGCACTATGGAGAGGGTTTACAGACATTAGTGATTCTGCAGCCCTCTAGTCCCAGAATAAATTAATGTATAATCTGTACGTTGTCAGCTCAGAAGTTGGCAGGCTTGGTAGACTGCTGCACTTCAACGATTTCCTGGCTAGGCTAGCACATAGAAAGTTCAATTGAGAGATTTTCTAAATGTGCAGAAATAATTACACTAAAAGCACCCTTTTCTGTCATCCCCAGTATTTCACTCTTGCAATATTTCAAAAGACCAGTATTCCTTCTTATTTATTGCACTGTCACTTGCCTAACAGTCTGAAAGATCTGTGGTCCACATCAAGAAGTTGCTAGCAAATACCTTTGCCATCAGTATTTAAATACATTATGAACAATAGCTTGAAACTTATCAGCAACTCCTGGAATATTAGCAGAACAAGTTTATTTCTGGACAGTGTTTAGGTACTTCTGTTAGATAACAGCTTTCAGTTAGTGGATCAATGTTACACATTTGTAGAAAAATATGTAAAAAGTGAAGGTATAAATAAAAGCATTAAAAACTAACAAACATAAATTTCCTTAAATTAATGATGTCTGCTATAGAACTTGTAAATCGAGGAAATAAAATGGAATTCTGGAACAAAACCACACTTTTCTTTTGATTTATGTACCCCTCCCCATCATCTGTTTATTTAGAGAGTTCTGAAGACAAACTTTTCATGTCTAAGTATAACATTCATCATAGCTACCTCCAAAGATTTCATGTTGTTAAAACTACCATTTCAGCTTCATATGAAAATCTAAAGCAAACCAAATTAACAAGATAAATTAACTAATTAAGCCACAGATACTTCTAGCAGGTAAATAAACAATCAACACATAACTTACAAGGTCCTGTAAGAGTCCCCTTCCCCAATGCTCCAAATCTTGGTGTAATTTATTTTGTAACACTATAGATTAAAAATTTAGGAAACCATCAACAGTATTTAATGTGAACAAATATTTAATAAGCAAAGTAGAATTGTGCAAACTGAAGCCTTTTGTAGAATCTGAAAACAAGGAATGCATAAAGACCATTTTGCAGAGGTGGCTAATGAGGACAAGTATGGAAGTCCATCTAAGAATAAGGCTGAAATACAGGCTGTCCCAAAGAAAGTAAGGAACTCAGAACAGTCCCGTCCTTAAGGCAAAGGCATGAAGCAACTGTTTGCAAGTGCCTGAAGAGCTGGTATGTGCTGTGTTTCGAGACTCAGTTCTAGATTTACTGTGTGTGATGGGTTGTTTTTCATACACGAAGCAAGTCTAACTTTTTGTACATGCATATATGTGTATGCAGATTATTTATTCTACTAAATATGCAGAGAAATGCATAAAAATGAGACTATTCTCACTGAGCTTCTATACAAAATGAAATGTGGTGTTCGTGTAGGTTGTCTTGACATCAGTTATGTTAGATGGCTGGGTTCAATTCAGCTTGAGTAGATTTAGGAGGTTTTTTGCAGGGTCACTTGGAATATTGTGCACTATATTTCTTCTTAAAATCTGGATTTCTTTCTATATTACCTAATTTATTATTTGTATATGTTATGTATTTTAATATATGTTAAACTTTGTGCAAATGTAAAATTGATGCATGTCAGCCTAAAACATATGTCCTGTGTAGGATAGTTGCATGTTATATTGTATTCCTTTTCTATAAGAAATGTATCCTGTGTACTTCTCTGGCAGTATAAGTGTGGTATTAAGTGAAGAGTTGTACTTAAAAACATAAAATATGTTATTGCTAGACAATTAGGAAGACTTACATTATTTGATCACCAGTTCCCTAGAGGATTATATCGAGCACACTGGCAGGGTTTCCATGGAAACAACAACCCTATTAAAGCTTCCAAAAAGTCCTGTCTTCCTCCAGCCTTGCCTGATTTTTAGCTAGTTTGTATTGTGCATAAGCATTTCATTTCAAATGGCGCAATAAATGGAAGACTTTCATCTCCTCATTAAATGGAATATATTGCTTTCCATAATAAGCTCTGAAATTCTGTGGACCAAATGTTCTGTCCTTCTGCTGCTGACCTAATTTTAGGCAGTTTTACATTAGGGGGAATTTTGCTATTCCTTTACTGAAGGTGAAAAAGAAAAAATGACCGACTGCTATTTTCTGTCACACTTTTCCTAGTAGCTTAAAAAAAAAAGGGAAAAAAAAAAAAAGAAGAAATACAAGATCATTTCCATGGGATGTAACTTACATCAGTTTAGTAGCTTGTTTATTCCGTCTCTGAATTTCCATGGTTCTTGAAGAGTACTAACACTCAGAGTTTGGGGTTTCTATTTAAACATTTCTGCTGGGCTCTGAACCATGTGTTTGCAATTGAGATGTTTGATAGCAACTGCAGAGAAATCCTACTTGCAAAAAGATATTGTTTAACAAAGAAAAATTTTAATGAAAGATTCATTCAAACAGAATAGCAGTAAATACATTGCTAAATCTATCTTTGTAATGAAAATGAAGCTGTGTTATCTTAGCAACAGAAGCATTATATTCTGTATGGGATTTATGAAAAGAGTTTAAGGAAATCTCTTTTTTTTTCATTTATGAAATGTACCTTCTCATTATAATTTATTTTTGTATTATGTGACTTACGTAACTACCACTTAATATTTTTAACTCATTTCATAGTACTTCTCAAAGTGTTTAGAAGTTAGGGAGGTTGCTTAAAGACCAAAGAGTTAAAAAGCTTTGTGCAAGATCAACTTAAGTGAATCTACAAATTGGAGTGGTGTTTAGCTGGATTTGGAATAGGCAGGATGTGAGGGATTCCTTCAACCGTCTTCAGTATAGAAGTCTACATGTTGATTAGTTATCTGGACTATGTTTAAGGCCACAAGGGAGAATAAAGCACTTCTGGTCTGTCCAATGTTCACTGTTAAAATAAATCACAGATTTATGACTTCACATAGTTTGGGAGGGAGGCCTCTAGCACAACCTTCTGCTCAAAACAGTGAGCAACTACAAGAAATTGCCTGGGGCCATGTCTAGCTGAGTTTTGAATATCTCCAAGTATAGAGACTCCAAACTGTTCCAGTGTCTGACTTCACTCATGGAAAAGTTCACTTTCATAAAATCATAGAATCATAGAATCGTCAGGGTTGGAAGGGACCTTAAAGATCATCTAGTTCCAACCCCCCTGCCATGGGCAGGGACACCTCCCACTACATCATGTCGCTCACAGCCCCATCCAACCTGGCTTTAAAAATTTCCAGGGATGGGGCTTCCACCACCTCTCTGGGNCTGACCACACTTCTCTTGATGCAGCCCAGGATACGATTGGCTTTCTGGGCTGCAAATGTCCACTCATCCATGATGAAGTGTTTGAGCTTCTCATCCATGAGTATGCCCAGGTCCTTTTCTTCAGGGCTGCTCTCAAGCCAGTCACTGCCCAGCCTATTTCGGTGCTTGGGATTGCCCTGACCTTACATTGAATCAGAATTTCCCACATTTCTGCTTGTGTACATTCCCTCTTATCCTTTCACTGTGCACTTATCCTTTCTCTGTGCACCTTTTAGAAGAATCTGGATCTATTTTCTCTGTACTGTCTCATTAGGTAGCTGAAGGCAAAAGATAGATCTCCCCCAATCTTCTCTTCTCCAACTGGAACAGACCCAGTTCTTTCAACTTCTCCTCATGTCATATGCTCCAGACCCCAAATCACCTTGGCAGTCATCTACTTGACTCAATTCAGTATGTGGATGTCTTTTCTGTTTTGGTGGGTTGACTCTGACTGGACGCTAGGTGCCCATCAAAGCTGCTCTATCACTCCCTGCTGGCTCATGTTCAGCCAGTTGTCTATTAGTACCCCCAGGTCCCTTTCTGCCAGGCAGCTTTTCAGCCAGACTTCCCTTAGCCTGTAGCACTGCATGCCATTGTTGTGTCCTATAATCCAAGAGGAAATGGTCAGTGTCCTGCCACACCACTTAGACACAGACAAATCTATGGGGCTGGATGAGATCTACCCAAGAGTACTGAGGGAGCTGATGGAAGTGCTCACCAAGCCACTTTCCATCATTTATCATCAGTACTGGCTAATCAGGGAGATCTCTCCATTGACTAGAGGTTAGCAAATATGATGCTCACCTACCAGAAGGGCAAGAAGGAGGATCTGAGGAACTACAGGTCTGTCAGTCTGACCTTGGTGCCAGGAAAGGTTATGGAGTAGATCACCTTGAGTGCCATCATGTGGCACATACAGGATAACCAGATGCTCAGGCCCAGTCGGGATGGGTTTATGAAAGGCAGGTCCTGCTTGACTAGGTGTCCCACTTAGTGGATGAGGCAAAGTCTATGCATTATGTTCACCTGGACTTTAGTAAAGCTTTTGACACTATTTCCCACAGCATTCTCCTGGAGAAACTTGCTGCTCAGGGCTTGGATGGGTGTACACTTCACCGGATAAAAAATTGGCTGAATGTCTGGGCCCAAAGAGTCATGGTGAATGGAGTTAAATCCAATTGGTGGCTGGTCATGAGTGGTGTTCCCCAGGGCTCAGTAATGGTCCCTGTTCTCTTTAATATCTTTATCAATTGTCTGAATAGGGGGATTGATGGCACCCTCAGAAAGTTTGCAGACGACATCAAGTTAGGTGGGTGTGTTGATCTGCTTGAAGCTAGGGGGACTCTACAGAGGGATCTGGACAGGCTGGATCGATGGAACACCACCAATGGTATGAGGTTCAAAAAGGCCAAGTTCCGGGTCCTGCACTTGGGCCACAACAACCCCATGCAGCGCTACAGGCTTAGAGAGGAGTGGCTGGAATGCTACCTGGTGGAAAAGGACCTGGGGGTATTGGTCAACATCCAGTTGAATATTAGCCAACAGTGTGTCCAGGTGGCCAAGGTCAACAGCATCCTGGTATGTATCAAAAATAGTGCGACTAGCAGGACTAGGGAAGTGATTGTCCCCCTGTACTCAGCACCTTGAGTACTGTGTTCGGTTTTGGGCCTGTGGCTATAAGACAGACATTGAGGTGCTAGAGTGGGTCCACAGAAGAGCAGCAAAGCTGGTGAAGGGTTTAGGGCACATGTCTTATCAGGAGTGGCTGAGGGAACTGGGGTTGGTAAGTACGGAGAAAAGGAGGCGCAGGGGAGGCCTTACTGTTCTTTACAATTACCTGAAAGAAGGTTGTCGGGAGGTGGAAGTCAGTCTGTTCTCCCAAGTAAAAAGCAGTAGGATAAGAGGAAATGGCCTCAAGTTGTACCACGGGATGTTTAAAGTGGATATTAGGTGAAAATTATTCACAAAAAGGATTGTTAAGCATTGGAACAGGCTGTCCAGAAAAGTGCTGGAATCAACAACCCTGGAGATACTGAAAAAACATGTAGATGTGGCACTGAGTGACATTGTTTGGTGGTGGACTTGTTAGAGTTAGGTTAGGGGTTGGACTTGATGACTTTAAATGTCTTTTCCAAGCAAATCAATTCTATGATTCTGTGATTTTATGTTTATAAAAAAGTTAAAAAATCCAGCAAAATAAACTTCATAAATCTGCTGCATTTTTAATGAACAAATATTATACATTTGCTAGAAAATTCTAACAAGTCTTATACATTTTTCATCTGTGTCATTCAAATAATATTCATGAAGATAAAAGTACTGAAAATATTATTTATATATAATATGATATAAATATAGATAACAGTTACTTATAGAACATATACATGTATGTTTGTATAAAAACTGTAATGGGGTGACTTTCTATATGTACCCATGATCTTATGATATTATGTTTGAGATAATATGGATCACCCATAGNACTGGACGCTAGGTGCCCATCAAAGCTGCTCTATCACTCCCTGCTGGCTCATGTTCAGCCAGTTGTCTATTAGTACCCCCAGGTCCCTTTCTGCCAGGCAGCTTTTCAGCCAGACTTCCCTTAGCCTGTAGCACTGCATGCCATTGTTGTGTCCTATAATCCAAGAGGAAATGGTCAGTGTCCTGCCACACCACTTAGACACAGACAAATCTATGGGGCTGGATGAGATCTACCCAAGAGTACTGAGGGAGCTGATGGAAGTGCTCACCAAGCCACTTTCCATCATTTATCATCAGTACTGGCTAATCAGGGAGATCTCTCCATTGACTAGAGGTTAGCAAATATGATGCTCACCTACCAGAAGGGCAAGAAGGAGGATCTGAGGAACTACAGGTCTGTCAGTCTGACCTTGGTGCCAGGAAAGGTTATGGAGTAGATCACCTTGAGTGCCATCATGTGGCACATACAGGATAACCAGATGCTCAGGCCCAGTCGGGATGGGTTTATGAAAGGCAGGTCCTGCTTGACTAGGTGTCCCACTTAGTGGATGAGGCAAAGTCTATGCATTATGTTCACCTGGACTTTAGTAAAGCTTTTGACACTATTTCCCACAGCATTCTCCTGGAGAAACTTGCTGCTCAGGGCTTGGATGGGTGTACACTTCACCGGATAAAAAATTGGCTGAATGTCTGGGCCCAAAGAGTCATGGTGAATGGAGTTAAATCCAATTGGTGGCTGGTCATGAGTGGTGTTCCCCAGGGCTCAGTAATGGTCCCTGTTCTCTTTAATATCTTTATCAATTGTCTGAATAGGGGGATTGATGGCACCCTCAGAAAGTTTGCAGACGACATCAAGTTAGGTGGGTGTGTTGATCTGCTTGAAGCTAGGGGGACTCTACAGAGGGATCTGG
>VYZX01015772.1:35754-49373 GCA_013401335.1 Brachypteracias leptosomus
CTGGATCGATGGAACACCACCAATGGTATGAGGTTCAAAAAGGCCAAGTTCCGGGTCCTGCACTTGGGCCACAACAACCCCATGCAGCGCTACAGGCTTAGAGAGGAGTGGCTGGAATGCTACCTGGTGGAAAAGGACCTGGGGGTATTGGTCAACATCCAGTTGAATATTAGCCAACAGTGTGTCCAGGTGGCCAAGGTCAACAGCATCCTGGTATGTATCAAAAATAGTGCGACTAGCAGGACTAGGGAAGTGATTGTCCCCCTGTACTCAGCACCTTGAGTACTGTGTTCGGTTTTGGGCCTGTGGCTATAAGACAGACATTGAGGTGCTAGAGTGGGTCCACAGAAGAGCAGCAAAGCTGGTGAAGGGTTTAGGGCACATGTCTTATCAGGAGTGGCTGAGGGAACTGGGGTTGGTAAGTACGGAGAAAAGGAGGCGCAGGGGAGGCCTTACTGTTCTTTACAATTACCTGAAAGAAGGTTGTCGGGAGGTGGAAGTCAGTCTGTTCTCCCAAGTAAAAAGCAGTAGGATAAGAGGAAATGGCCTCAAGTTGTACCACGGGATGTTTAAAGTGGATATTAGGTGAAAATTATTCACAAAAAGGATTGTTAAGCATTGGAACAGGCTGTCCAGAAAAGTGCTGGAATCAACAACCCTGGAGATACTGAAAAAACATGTAGATGTGGCACTGAGTGACATTGTTTGGTGGTGGACTTGTTAGAGTTAGGTTAGGGGTTGGACTTGATGACTTTAAATGTCTTTTCCAAGCAAATCAATTCTATGATTCTGTGATTTTATGTTTATAAAAAAGTTAAAAAATCCAGCAAAATAAACTTCATAAATCTGCTGCATTTTTAATGAACAAATATTATACATTTGCTAGAAAATTCTAACAAGTCTTATACATTTTTCATCTGTGTCATTCAAATAATATTCATGAAGATAAAAGTACTGAAAATATTATTTATATATAATATGATATAAATATAGATAATAGTTACTTATAGAACATATACATGTATGTTTGTATAAAAACTGTAATGGGGTGACTTTCTATATGTACCCATGATCTTATGATATTATGTTTGAGATAATATGGATCACCCATAGTTTTTAAGTGGTATACCACAGACTGAGAACTACACTTTTGATTCTTCACAAGTTCTAGCATTTTAAAACCATAACTTTTTAATCTTAATTTTTAATAATTTCTGGAGAAGTATATGAAATCCCCAAATCAGAGAATGGGGTAAGAAGTAGAATATAGCTCTAAAACAGTAGTCTGATGTTATTGTAGACTGAAAGAATTATGAACACTTATAGAAAAAACTTAGGTTTAGAATATGGCAAAAAAAAAATTAATAGAGTTGTAAGTATCAAGGATTTTTCAACATTTAAAATATAAAGTAAGAAAATTGCTTGGTTCTATTGAGCTACAACTCTAGTCTTTCAAAAACAAGCAAACAAAAAAACAAGGCAAAAATATTATTTTTTTTTGTGATAGTGTTTGGCTGTAACATGAAGAAGTAGTAAAAATATTAGAGCAGTAGAACTTATAAATCTTGCCAGTGCTTCTCCTGTGAATTCTCAGTCCTAAATAGTATGATTGTATTTACACTCCAGTATTTTCTGTAATGGGAGCAAGAATTTACCCAGCTGCCTATTTTCATGAAAATCTTCACAGTGTTTATAAAAATGTGTCTTTACTGCAAAATTTGATTAAAGTTAGGCTATAGATTCAAAAGCTGCTGGAGTGGGAAGAAGCTAAGCTGAAATTCTTAGGATTTGTATAATCAATTCAGCATCAAGTTTCAATGATGCAGTCCTGGGTTTCTCTTGCATTTTGCTATAAAAGTAATATGCACTATGTTTTCCTAAGTATAATGTTTAATTTATATGACAATAATTTATGATGTTGTTGAATTATTTAATGTTCAGGTAGTCTGTGTTGTAATGTAAGGAATGTGTTTTTCTTTGATTCTAATTGTTACACTGACATCATGATGAAAATAGCATGTTAGGCATTTTATTACTGTATTATTACATTGTGTTCATTGAGAATTGTCACCTAGTGCAAAAGTTGTGGCAGCCAATGAATTGTATGGCTTTCTCAGCCAGTTTGTTTTTTCTTGTTGATTTTCTTTGCTATACCTGCACTGAAGATGCCAACGTATAACTGGAATTCTCGTTTTGTCAGCACTGATATAAAAACTCAATTCATTTTAGAATTAATCTTTGAAAATTTTTTTGATACGCAGTTTAGCATTCTGACCTGGGGATTGTGGGGGTTTTTTGTTTGCTTTTCTCATGTACCTCTAAATACTGTGTAAAAATCTTGCTTTAGCAAATCCTATGTAATGCTATTAGTCCAGATGGAATGGCAAAATCTGTCCATCAGTACACATTCCATCCTATCAGCTTCACAAGCAATGTCATCTAGCAAGTCTTGGACGAGAAGTGCTGCAACTGAATGCATAAATATGTCCACAGGTATATATTAGGGAATTAGAGTTTATTGTCATGGAGTATTTAGAAAACTGATGAATCAAACCAATTTTAAACTTTAAAATGGAATTTTACTAAATCCCTGTATTAACAGCATACTTAATGCAATCAGTTCTTACACATTATTAATTAGCATCATTATTTATACAAAACAGCTAAGTCTTGAAAACGTATCTTTGCCAGACCGTTCCAGTGGTCAAGACATTAGTTTCTAGTTACTTTTGCTTATCTTATCATGGAACTTGTTTTACTTGGATGCCTCCTATGTGCAGCTACAAACATCTTTGCTCCTCTGGTGATCATATTGCTCACATACTTCTCAAAATTGTTTGCGTATTCTGACTCTCTGTGTCATGGCAATATCACATCAATGTTTACGTACTACTGGCTATGCTGTTGTATTGGTTACACTGTTTCAGTGCATTTATATTGGGACTCAAGGTAAGCAAATATTAACTATATCCTGATTAATGTACTTTTAGTTTATATGTATCCTAGATCTCTGCTCTAGCTACAGGAGTTGGAGAGAAAAAAAAGGAATTCTAGCTCTCTCGCTGTCTTCTTATCTGATGTGAAGTTGGTGACAGTGAGTTAAGATGTCCATATTCATTCCCTTTCGATACTTATTTCACCCAGGTGCTTCAATAGCATGATTCCATTGTATTCAGTCATTCCATTTTCAAGATGCTACAAATAAATAGTGATAGATTATCACATATGATAGCAGGATTTTGTAAATCCTGATTTTAATTACCTTTATCAGGAGAGCACTTTGGCAGAAACAATATATATTCAGCTCTTTGAATACCTTGAAAAGATTTTAAATTTAATAAGAAAGAGGGTACTTACCAGGATTTATAACATGGAATAGTTTAGTGTCTTGTATTTTGAAATGTTACATCCTTCCAGTAGGTGAAATACTTTGACTACATTTCAAACTAAAACCAGCATGAGTTGAAGTTATGAAACTTCTTTTCTGGTGTACTGTGTTCAGCTGGCATGGAGTTAATTGTCCTCATGACAGCTCCTGTGGCATTAGTTTTAGATTTGTGACAAAATCAGTGTGGATAATACACCAACGTTTTAGCTATTGCTGAACAGTACTTACACGGCATCAAGGCCTCCTCCTGTTTTTCACTGCCTCTACCTCCCCCAGTGGACAAAAGGCTGGGACAGCTGACCAAAGATCTATTCCATTGCCACGTGAAGTCATGCTGAGCAATAAATCTGCAGGAAGAGAGTAGAGTTTTTTCAAGTAGTTAATGCTCAAGGACTAACTTGGCACTGGGTGTTGAGTTGCATCACTTTTGTTTGTTGTATTTTTTCCGTCCCTTTCCTCTTGCCACTTTCACTTATTAAACTGTCTTTCAACCCACAAGCTTTCTCACTTCTGCCCTTCCAGTTTCCTCCTGTATCCCAATGGGGGCATGTGATAAAGTGACTGGGTGAGGACTGACCTGCCAGATAGGATCAATCCACCACAGCTGGTTAGGTCATTGAAAATTTGAAATCTGATGTTTTTATTGAAGTAATCTGTAAAGTTCATTTTTACTTAATAGGTGCAAAATAAAGCCTGAGATGTATATGGCCATCAATGCCAGAAGAACATATATCAGCAGCATGAGTAAAACATATCCTGTTAGAGGATGAATAGGGGACTAAAGGATGAAATGGCAATAAATAGAAGCTCTTTCAGAATTCAGGATTCCTTTCTGTGTTTTCTCAGGAAAGTGATTTACTATAAGGTCTATCATCAGGGACTTCAGAGTTTTAATTCTGAAACTGATATCTCTCTAGATACTTGCTCTTCAGCTTGGCTCTATTTCAGCCTGGGAAGTGTCTGTAACAACTGTAGTCATACAGTTACATACAGAGTGCTATGACCCTTAAAATCAATAAAAATATTGCAACATCCTTATTTGAAAACAGCATTGGAAAGATGCAGGGGTTTTTTTGTTTATGATTGACTCAGTTCTGCTAGCATTGCTTTTCTCAGAAGGTCATTATTTGATGTTTTGGCATGTATTTAAGTTCTACTAATTGAAATTTTGTAGTTTTTTAGTAGCTGGTAACAAGCTACTTAAAATAATAGATAAACATTTGGACCATGATCCAGTCTCTTCCTAAGTTTAAAGTAGTAAAATGGACAAAAAGCTGGGATTTTAGGTTGGCTATTATGCACGCACGGTAATTTTCCAGGAAAATTTTGTCATGATTTTGGGTACATAGCTTTAATGCTTTGGATTTCTATCATGAATCAGAATGGCTCTGAAGATGCCATTACTACCTGTTGAGTAAATTATGTGTGAAATAAGAGGAATGTATATTGTAGGCCTTAATGGCTCTAAAGGAATGACTCTTAAAAGGAGCTGTTATGTATAACTTTTTTGATTAGGATGAAGGGACAAAAATGCACTGATACAAAGAACACGTGTGTGTGCATGTGTATTCACTGTGCAATTTGTCATGGAGAGAAAGTGTGGTAGGAGCAGCCTCCCCGACAAACAAGACAGGGTGTGCCAGAACAGTTTGCAACAAACTGCACCCAGGGGTGATAAAGGGGGATCTCAAGGTCTACACCCTTGGCCTGTTTTGTCTGGGCCTCTCCCCCTCAGCCGATTAGAGTGACCACAGCGCACCCTCGACTAGGGTATAAATGGAGCCCCGCCTAAGAACCAGGAGATGGCAGTGGGACTCTCCCCTTGGAAAGGCTGTCCAAGGATACTTCCATGGACTGAGCAAATCTCCATGGATTGAGTCACCCTCACATCCCCTTTTGGTGAGTGGTAAGTTTGGGCACTCGTGTGGGAGGTTTCCCTTTCAGTAGTGAGTGCATGCCCATTTCGGTTTGTCTTCGCTAAAATGAACACGCATCTGCTGTGTAAGCAATTGTTGACCAACAGGATCTGTTCACTCCCTCACACACACTTTCTCCTTACTGGCAGAACTTGGAAAAAAAACACCTGAGCCCCCCTACTCAGCCTTTGACTCTCACCTCAGGGTTGTGTAGCCATGCTTGGTATTTTCCAAGGCCTCCCTTGCAGTATTAGTGCCCACATAGGGTTCTAATGAAGAAGCCTCAGCAGTGTCTGGGATCTGAGCCCCTGACAAGCCTCAGGCCTCACTACCTGACAGGTGAGCAGGTGAAGGCCTCAGTCCCTCACAACAGGGAGCCTTCCAATACTGTCATTTGTCACTTCCTTGTGGTTTTGCTGCAGAGCTCAAGCTCAGCTAACTTTGTTGGACACAGGTCCCAGCCCCTCATCTGCTACCAAGCCATTGACCAGTGATAGTATGAGATATGAGTGATAGAAGCATTTGGATACAGGAAGGAGATATATTCAACTTCTCTCTAAAAATTTCTTTGTACATCCCTCAAGCAGAACACTGAAACTCATTTCTAAAGGCTTCTGTGGCATAAAAATATTTTCCTTCAAGTTCTGATTTTAATTTTCCAAATTTGAACATGTCTGTGAACTGTTCAAATGCAAGCAGACGTAATTTGATACATTTTGGCAAACAAGATAACAGAGCTGCCAAAGCAGTCATCGTAAATTTGCTGAGAAAATGTCTCCAGAAGAGGTTAAGTCCCATTTCTCTCTTCTGGCAAAGCAGTAGTCACAGATCACGTTTAGGAGTGCTGAATTTTAAGGTGTTTGCATAATTAAGCAATTAAGAAATCTTGACTCTGAAATCCTGAAAGCATTTTGTTATCCTTAGGCATTTTGTGCTGGGATAAAAGGCAGATTCTTTTAGATACGTAACATTATAGGAGTAAAGAGATCACAAAAGTGCCACAGAAATCGTGCTTCCTGCTTTGCACAGTGCTCAGTAAGACTATACCCTGTTGTTTAGCAGGTTTATAAACCTAAGCATATGGAATTGTACATTTTAGAAACATATTTTTATGAACATTTACATTTTTCTTCAGTTCATAAAAGTAAAATAATTAAGCTGCATACTCCTTGTAATCCAGTTGTCATGAGGGCAGAAGGTTCAAAGGACTGGACCATGAAAATTATGACAGACTCATCCCACTAAGGTCCTATAGTGAATGTAATGTAGAAAATTAGAGTTGATTACATGGTGGTTTACATAAAAAGAAATCGAAGTGGTCTCAGTCCACAATTTTTGTTGCAAAGATAGAAACAATTGAAGTTATATGCATTGCAGTACTTTCTCCATTGGATGGTGTAGAACTTAAGGTTTATGCACTTGTTCCGAGTAAAAAATACAACTTCAAATGTCAGGCCAAGAGAGTTGAAAATAAAACCAAGGGAAGTATTCTTTTTTCCCCCGATCTTGTTCTATAAATTCTATTAGATTAAGTTTGAAAAATAGTAAGCTAATTCAGACAATGCAGTAACACATTTTGAAGCAGTCTAAAAGAAATTCAAGGATGCAGTTTGAGCAACATTTAAATGTCTGGAATCATATGTTTACAGAACTGTCTGGGAAATTAATTCCACTTCCTGATTGTTCTTATTGTGAAAAATTCTTTTTATATCCATTGTGAACCTCTCTTCAGGCCTGTTGACTCTTATTCTCCGAGCACCACTGCAAATGACTTGCCTCTCTCATCTCAGTAGCCTCCCTGTAGGCACTGGGGGCTGCTGTTAGGTCGCCCTGAAGTTGTCTCATCTCTGGACTGAGCAAGTCCAGTTCTCTCAATCTCCTCAGCACTCCAGTCCCAACAATCCTGATCATCCTTGTCTGAATTCACTCCAGTTTATCCATGTCTTGCCTTTAATTTTTTTGAGGGGGGAGGGGAGGTGGTTGTGCAAAATTGTATTCTGTATTCTAGAAGCTATCAAAACCAAAACTGTAATAGAATTTAAAACATGATTTGAAAATAGATCTCCCCCTTCCAGTATGACTCAAACCACATCTTTCTCTTTAGCTTGCTTACACTTTAGAAACTTTTAACAGTTCCTGAGAATGAAACAAACTCCTCAGAACAGCGACAAGTTTTTATTTTCCACCCTCTGGTATAGCTGTTTGCTATTATTTTCATCTGTGTGGTGAGTTGACCTTGGCTAGCTGCCGGGTGTCCACCAAGTTGCTCTCAGTCTCCATCCTCAACAGGACAGCAAGAGAGTATACATGGAAAAGCTCATAGGTTGAGATAAAGACAAGATCATTTATCAATTACTGTCATGGACAAAACAGATTTAACTTGGAGAAGGTTAATTTAATCTATTACCAAATAAAATAGAGTATGCTAGTGAGAAACAAAGACAAAATTAAAACACCTTTCCCCACCCCGCCTTCTTCTCAGGCTCAACTTTAGTCCTTCATTCCTGAGTCTTCTACCTTCTTCGCTTGGAATGACATGAGGGGACAGGGAATGGGGGTTTTGGTGAGTCCATAACACTTCTCTGTCCCTCCCTCCTATCATACTTTTTTCCTGCTCCAGCACGGGGCCATCCCAATCCTTCAAGAACTGCCCCAACATGGGTCCTTCCCACAGGCTGCAGTTCTTCAAGAATTGATCCAGTGTAGGTTCTTTCCATGGGGTACAGTCCTTCAGGATAAGGCTGTTCCTGTGTGGGCTGTTCTCCATGGTCCACTGTTCCTGTTAGGAGAACTTGCTCCAGCATGACCTCTCCACAGGTTGCAGCTTTCTTCAGGGTTTAGCCACCTTCTGCAATGTGCAGTCCTTCACCGGCTGCAATGTGGATGTCTACTCCCTTATGATTCTCCATGGGCTTCAGGGAAACAACATGCATTGCTATGGTCTTCTTCACCATCTACAGGGGAACTTCTGCTCCAGTGCCTGTAGCACCTCCTCTCCCTCCTTCACTGATCTTGGTGATTGCAGGGTTGCTTCTCTCATATTTTCCTCACTCCTGTCTCTCAGCTGCCACACAGCACTTTTTACCCTTTCTTAAATAAGTTATCAGAGAGGTGTCACCAGCATTGCATAACCTTAGTTTTGCAAGGTGGGTTTTGGTGGGTCCATCTTGGAGCCATTTGGAAGTGAGTCCTCCATGGGCTTCATTCCCTTTGGGATCTCCCTTCCTTCTTCAGTGTATCTTCACAGGCACCTACACAATTCCTCCTGTGTTCTTGTTTGTGCCTTCTTCCATGCCATCTCCTGCCCCCTCCAGCAGCTCCTCTATGACTCCCTTTTGTCACGTAGTGGGTCAACGCTGTTCATTGCAGAACCATCTGGAACCAGCTGTGGCTGGCATGGGGCAGTTCACGGAATCCTCCCACACAGGTCACCCCTGCAGTTCCCCTGCCAGTTTTGCCCAGTACAGGGTTCCAGGTAGGTACAAGTTTGGTGGGTGTTGGTAGTGTTTTCTCCATAGCATAGGTCGTTTTTGTGGTTCTATCTCAAAAGAGACAGGTTATGAGGCAATTTATTCCATTTAACTTCTGCTAGAGCACCATTAGAGCTCCTGAAATTCCTCACCTTTTCAACTATAGACACTATTATGTGATATTTTTGCTGACTGTCAAATCTGTATGAATTTTACAGCTATACTGAGCATACAATTGCACAGTGAAGGATTTGAGGATATGAATCATGTCAATTTATAATCATCCTTGGATTTATTTTGAGTTTTAAATCTTGGACTTTTACAAATCGTAACACAAAGCCATAGCAAATAAGAACTTCCATGTGTCCTCAGTAAGTGTTTTATGTCCCTCTCCTCGAAAACTGGATGAATTTTATGTAAGTAATTAATGAAAAATCATCTGCAAAGCTATCCTTAAAGATTTTCAGTTGATAGATGTTTTGCAATAATTTGATTTAATTTTCTGAAAGCTGTAAGGTTTTTCTGTGAATAAATTATGAGGAAAGGCCGACATTTTTAATTATTGCAGGTTTGCAGAAAAAGCCAACATATAAATATTTCTCAGAAATTGTATATATACTTTAATTAGATTTGGACTTTTTAGAATTTATCAGAATATTAAATGAAAATAAGCATAATATGCATTATACTACATATGCTGTTCTCTATAAAGATCCATTAATTTATTCTTTGAGCATTTGATTGTTGAGACTAAGTTAAACTAGATGGTAACTAACTTCTATTTAGTGGGGCAAGAGCACCATTGCCAAGATACTTGCTTACCTAGTGAGAAGGTCTTTCAACTAGGTTTATTAGAGTTGATGACCAGAGCTTTCAGGTTTATTGGGGAACAGTGGATGTGGAGTGGAAGCACACGCAGGGCAGGACAATGAGAGATTTTCTTGCACTCTTTTTGAGGATGTGGGGTGACCAGAGCTATGTCTCAGGTGCCTGTACACAAACACATGTAGCATGGAACATTGGAACTGTAAATTCATAAGCAATAACAAATCAATTACATTATCATAATCACAGAGGCATAGCAGAACAGCTAGCACCACTGGAATCCTGCAATAGATGTATACAGGCTCTCCAAGAAAGATGGATAGGGAAAAAAACAGGAGTAAATGTAGTTTGTGCAAAGGAGGGAGCAGAGGGAACTCTGCTAGAAAATGGTATTGCCTATGGAGCTTCTTAAAGATATTTTTGTGACTATGTAATCTATTGCTGTGTTCATTTGCAAAGTTCATAATCAGATTATTATACTACAGAGTTTAAAAATGATCTTAACTTTGTGAGGGACTTTCCATTACAGCCTATATAGTTTCCTTTCTGCTGCTTTTCTGTAGCACAGACAATGAAGAAACTTAATAAGAAACACATTCTAAGTCATTTTTTATGAAAGCAGTATAGGATGTGCAGAAAATTGCAAAGCTGAGTGTATATAAAAGCATTGGATTAAACACTGGCCAAGTGTGACATTGGAAATTTGTGAAAGTTGCTGGTGGGTAAACCAGGAAACTCAGACTTGTGGAAAATTAGGTCTAAAATATGTTACAAAGCTGCTTCTCAATGCTGTGCTCTGTAAAAAAAATCTGAGTGTATAAACATACAGACCTATAAAGGGAAAAATACTAAGCATGAAATGTTTTTGTAGTAGTAATATTCAAATCAAGATAATTCATCCCCCCAAAATCAGTAAATGATTCTATATAATTGTTATAGACATGAAGAGTTTTTACTGAAAACATAAAAGAACCCTTTCCTAAACAGTGATCAGCAGGACTGCTATTTAGGTTAGATTTTTTTTTATTTAGAGCTAATCTCTGACAAACTTTCAGAAGCAACAAAAAGATACAAGGTCCTCAGGAAAGAAACTACCGTCTGATTCAGAAATGTTTGCATAACTTAAATTATAGCTAAGATAGTGTGCTGCCTTTTTAATAGACAATAATCACAGAATCACCTCTGGAGATCATCTAGTCCAACCCTCCTGCCAAAGCAATTTCAGATGCGACAGATTACACAGGAATGCATCCAGGCAGGTTTTGAAAGTCTTCAGAGAAGGAGACATCACAACCTCTCTGGGCAGCCTGTTCCAGTGCTCTGAAGCTTAAAAATAATGTTTGCTTTCTCATGCCAAGTTACTGCCTGGAGAAGATAATCTAATTTTCCTTACGCTTTACTTTGAATATAAAGGTAATTGATTAAAAAACTTATTTAGAAAACACTGGTAGAGTTTTATAACAAAACGTTTTTTTTTCTTTCCTGTCAGGATTGAGATAACAGCTAAAGGGTTGTGGTTTTGGAAAAACACTAAAAACTATTGCCTGCATAATTAATTTCCATTTCCAGTCTATTTTATTGCATCAAATAGTCATGAACTATTTCAGAAGGATGTAAAAAGCAATACCTTTAATTTAGAAACATCTAATAATACTTAGAATTATGCTTCACTTTACACATAATTATTTTATGGAATAAGTGATTAATTTATTTTTAAGGTATGATAAATATGGTGTTATAGAGTAGAGAATGACATTTTTCAGAGTCCTCATTTTCTTCAGTTGCCCATCAGAAATTTTAACAGTTAGATACCAATAATTAAGGCAGCAGCTGAAACTCAAACCTGTAAATGGTTAAAGTTTGTGTAGACACATGCATACAGGTGAAGTAGTTTTTCACACTAATGGAATCAGTAGCGTTATGTGTTTGCATGTATTATATTCTTTTGAAAAGCACTGGACTATTTCAGATAATTTATTCTTTCTAATGCAAAGATTCCTCATGAACTTCACACAGATGAAAGGTAGTTATTAATGTGTATATTTAAAAGTAATAAATTATATAATAATATAATAAATAATATAACTGCAAAATGCTTTAAAAGGGAGTGATAGAGTGTGGAGTCCTTTAGATTGCTCAGCTGATTTGTCTGAAATAGGACTGTCTAAAATTTGAAAAAGCAGACAACAGGATGGCTGTAGTTGTACCTCATCTGCACTGTGAAGACTGTGCCATGACGTTCATAGAGTCTTTGTAGCTAAGATCAAGATCTACTAGAGATATTACTGCAGGTCCTCTCAGCTTTTCTTGATGGGTGTCCTGACTCAACTAGGATAGGGTTAAATTTCACCAGGAGTTGGGAGGGAGCCACAGACAAGGGGCTATTCCAGGTCTATACACTTTATATCTCTTGTTTTGTACATTGTCTCCTCGTTGTTATTGTTACTGTGGTTGTTCTGACTGTTTCTTTTGAATTGCTGTATTCTCCTTATCTCAACCCAAGGCGTTTGTATTTTCCTTCCTTTCCATTTCCTGCCAGGGGGTGAGAGGCCAGCAGGAGTAGCCAACCTGGTGCTGGGTCTGGCAGGGGCTAAGCCACCAGAATCTGACCAGAGAGTTAAAACGATTTCTGTTAGATGCAATTTTCTTTTTATATATATACATCTATCTATCTATATTGGTTGAATAGTGTATGTTCAGAATGCTGGCCAGTTTGTTTACATGGTCATGTCCACTTTGTGTTCCCAGTCATGGTGTTCATAACCTCAAAAGTCTTGTTCTGCTTTATTGGATACTGACGACTTATATGACTGTGGCACTGCTTGTGAGGGTGAGCTGGTACCTATATGCAGCCCGGGCATTTGTTAGTGGTCTCACCTCATCTATGGGTGAGATGGGGAGGAGGCTTTCTCATGCTGTCTTTGGAATGTCCAGGCCATGGTCTCAGTGCTGTGTTTTCTGAATGTCTGCCAAGTCCTGTTTAGGTTTATACAGTTTTCATCCAACAATAACACCCAGAGACCTTCTCTGACGCTGGATAGTTATGAGTGGCAAGGTGTGTGGGAGAGCATGGGCAAGTGCCTAGGCCAGTGGTCATCTCCAGTGTTTTGGAATTTCACTCCTGAACAAGTAGAGTCCTGACAAACTAGTAAAGCATTTAGAAGAGGTATGTGGTCAATCTGGCAACTCCCTGGAGACACAAATGACTGCATTGTTTGGGGGACTTGCCCATACCCATACCATGAGTCTTCCTCAACACTATTCAGTGCCCTCAAGGGGAAGAAAAGGTCTCTGAACCTAAAACCAGACCAACTTGTACTACAGCTGAGCCAGAGAACCAATCTGTCCCCTATACAGAAAAAGAAATTTAACACTATCTTAGCAGGACTAGAACAATGGGTTTCTTCAAAAGTGGCTTAGCTTGCTCAGAACTTTTACTAGCTATTGTAAAGATCATTGTTTAAACTTGGAAAGTTGCTGGATTCTTTTTTTTCTCACATTATTTAAAAATAGATAACAGATGTCTATTAGTCTGTGATGAGTAGAGTTATGCACTTAAGCTTAACTGGTATACTATAAATATCTAGATAGATAAGATGATGTGATACATTGTGTACCAGATTAAAGCTTGATCTTCCATGCAATCTCATTGAATTCTCATTGACACCCATGAATTTGCATGGTCTATAAATCACTGATAACATTGCCTGTCTTTGATCATCTTGAAAATGTCTTCTTGAAAATTGAAGTTCAATATTTATGTAATGTTATTGTGAATGTCAGTGCAACATACAAGAATAAGCAGAAAATGACATTTAAATAAGACTAACTGGAAGAATATATTCTCAAAATTTATTATGAAAAAGGCACAGTGAACAGCAAACAAGGAAGACGGTTAGAAACTAAAACATAATCTTTTAGGAAATTAATTTTCAACAGAAATTATTTACATGTATATTTATTTCACAATTTTGTATGGGTATTGAGCCATAATTAAAAAAAAAAAAAAAAAAAAACTGT
>VYZX01015773.1:0-11037 GCA_013401335.1 Brachypteracias leptosomus
CAATATTGAGAAATAGATACCATATTCTTAACTTGGTTTGAGTATTTTATCTTGAGTGTTACCTCAAATATCTAATCTGAAGTAAGACAGCAATAATGTCATCGCTTTACCTCTCTGCACGTAAATTGAATATAAACTCAAATATATTCAATATAATGTGGCTTCCAAACAGTAGGAGGCTTCTTTTAGCTGCCCCCTGCCATGTGCTAGCTGCCAAGACAATCATTTTGATATTTTTCTGGTTTCCTTATGATAACAAAAGGAGCTGAGTCTACCCTAAGGCACAAGTCTGCCTTTGAAGCAGCAATCCATGCTGGAGTCCATCCATCCACACATACACATACACTCTCCAGCACATTAGTGATTGCTCTTTTAAAGCAAGATGTAATAAAATCAGTTCCCTTTTCCCTAACAGGATCTACTTTATATGGCATTAAACAATATTTAATGGTGAATTAACCTATCAGAAATTTCTATTTCAGGGGTGGCGTGAGGGGGGGTTTCTTTTCTTTTGCTGTCTGGCATTGTCAAGTTGCAGATGTCACTGTTGTAACATCTCTGATGTGTGCATCATGTGGCATAGGTAAAATTCTCCAGTTAATAGAAATCATAACTATTTGCAACACACTCAGTTGATCTGATGCACTAATAATATAATGAGCTTTGGATTTCTTTTGGTGCCATATATTTTTCTAAACCATTTAAGTTCAATCCATGATATAAGAAAAATTAAGATGCCAGTCAAGATAGTAGGAAGTAGACATGGATTACCACTATATTCAGCATGGGCATGCTGATTATCCTGCCTTCTTTATCTGATATTACTACTACTTTATAGTCTGCTACTGATACCCTGATATTCTCCAGCTTTCATAACATCCCCAGACCTTTACTCCACCTGTTGGGCATAATATTGCCAGACTCCTATAGCTGAAACAGCTGTTTACTCAACTCTTATTCTTATTATATTGAGGAGAGAGGAACTCGTATGTAAGTCAGGCTTATTGGCACTTCCTCTTAAAAGAGAAAAGAAGAGAGAAGCTGTATGTGAGCCTGACAAGAAGCCAATGCAATAAAACCTTTTGTTTCCTGTGGTTCAATTTCATTTATTATTCCAGTATAGCTAGATCAGAATTAAAGTGACTCTTCTTTAAGTGCCAAACTTTCAAAAGACATTCAAATCTTACCATAAATTGCTCATGAACAGTGGTCCCTCTTTACTCTTTTTATATTTCCATGAATTTTTTTTCTTACTTTGCTTTTACATTACACTTACTACTTTTGCACCTCATCTTCCCTTCCCTTAGATTTTAAATCCACTTAAAAATTTTGGAATGTCTTATGGATTTCTGAAGAAATACTGATGTGAGTTTTGGTGCCATCTACTCGTTAGAATAAGAAATGCATTTAATAATAAAGTGTGAGGAAACGAAGGACAGAAAAAATATACAAGAGATTAATGTAGAGAGTTTTCAGGAAAGCACTGGGGTTTGAAAATGGCAGTGGCCTTTTTGTAAGGGGAAGCCACCGTTTCCATCATTGCCTTAATTTCTAACATTTGCCTTTTTTCAAGCTTGGCATTTCACAAGGACTTTGTTTATGCATATGTAAGTAGTAAAGAAATTTTATTCCTGCTTCAAAATTTCATAAACTAGGAACAAACATTCAAATTTGTTGACGACTTAGTTGCAATTTCAGTCTCTGCTATTGTTTATTACCCAGTCCACATTTCCAGTATTCTTCATTGTGCATTGATCAATGCACTGAATTGTGCAACAGGTCACACAAAAATTAATTTTGCATTTAAATTACAAAATTGAGACAAATATGCCTGGTAGCTGAATAACTAGCATTTGTAGAACATTTGTGATCCATATGCATTTTCACAGAATTCACATTGATGACTGACACCATGCAAGTAACAACAATACAAACCAAGAAAGCAGGATTACAGTGAATAACATGTTTATTTTGTCGTAATTTAGCTTGTTCAGTGTTGAGGTTTTCCATATAAGCAAATTCTGAGCAGGCAGAAACCTAAACACTGATAGCAAATTTACATTGTTCATTTCAAACACCTATTTTGTTGATTTTATGGCTATTTAATTTCTTACACATCTACTCCAGAAAGTCAAACTAACCTTTATATTTTGTAAATATTGAATATTTAAGCACAAACCAAATGCAAATACCAGATGCATTAATAAACCCACCTAACTAGGAAGCACCTCTGGAGACAAGCAACAGCTACTCCTGAGCCTGAACTTTTTTTGTTCTTTCTTTCTGAATGATAAAGTTTTTAAGATCTCTTAGAATTTAAACTAGCACTTTCACTGTATAAAACCTATGCTATATTTACTACTAATAATAACCCTACTGAAACCAATATTGTACCAATCTAGTACATAGTCATTTTTGAGTTCTCAGAGAATGATTATACATGCTGGCCTTATAGCAGTTTCAATAAAGAAGATGCAAATGTATAGGTATATGAAAAATTAGGAAAGTTATATTCTTTCAACTTTTCTTTCTCTTATTGAACTGGGATTTTCTCATAATCACACAGTTGTGAATTAAATATGACATCTAAAGCCATAAGAGCTTCCATTCCTCTTTTCTGGCAAACCCCCAGATTTTGTCCTCTAAGTGAAAGATCTCTTTAACTACTGTTTGATTTGGATCCATTCCTCTGCATTTGAATGGCCTACTTCTTTGTTTGCAAAAATACAGCCTCTTAATCTCAGGCAATTTTTTTTTTTTATTTCAATGCAGCAGTGAAGATAGGCAGCAGTGTCACTAAGTATGAGCAATGGCCTTTTTCATCAGGATGAAGTGTAGTAGAAAAGTTGAGCAACCATAAAAATCAGACACAAAATACATTACAGAATGCTACCTAATGTTTAATATGTTGAAATTTGTGATTTTATGTACTGCTTACTCATTATTCCTAGTATGTTTTTAAGTACATCAGACTAATCAATCAGGAATGATTCCAGGTTTCTGATAAGACATTCATAAAAATTCATTAAGAAATAAATTGGGATATCTATGTGTAGCATCTTCAAGATTCATTAGGATTAATAGATGTTAAAAATACCAAGACAACTACTAAAGTGAAAAGTGTACCATTAGTCCATATCTTTACAGTCTGAGGAAAATTTTAATAGTCAGCTACTGATTAACAGAATGTGTTTCCACACCATTTACTCCCATGCTTGCTAAAACATACATGACCAGCAAAGGCTGACACTCCTTGTTTTTAGCAATACTCCAAAATCTAAAATTGAGCCTTAAGAGTATTCCAAATAAAATAAAACTCTTTAGCCAGTGTCATGGTTTAACCCCAGCCAGCAATTAAAGCCCACACACTCTCCCCAGCAGGATGGGGGAGAGAATCAGAAGGGTAAAAGTGAGGAAACTCGCAGGTTGAGATAAAGACAGTTCAATAAGTAAAACAAAAGCCACACATACAAGCAAAGCAAAAGAAGGAATTAATCCACCACTTCCCATCAGCAGGCAAGTGTTCAGCCATCTCCAGGAAATCAGGGCTTAGGAAGTTACTTCCTTCAAGTTACTTAGGAAGACAAAAGCCATCACCCAAAATATTCTCCCCTTCCCCCTTCTTTCCCCAGCTTTTATTGCTGAGCGTGACATCAAATGGTATGGATTATCCCTTTGGTCAGTTGAGGTTGGCCGTCCCAGTTGTGTAGTCTCCCAGCTTCTTGTGTACCCCCAGCCTACTCACTCGTGGGGTGGGGTGAGAAGCAGAAAAGGCCTTGACTGTGCAAACTTGACTCTGTACAAGCATTGTGCAAGCAATAACTAAAACATCCCTGTTCTATCAACACTGTTTCTGACACAAACCCAAAACACATCCTATACAAGCTATTATGAAGAAAATTAACTCTATCCCAGCACAAACCAGCACATCCAGGAATAGATTTTACCTCTGTGTTAGTAAAAGAAGTCATCAGCTGCTATTTGGGTATTACTACTATGCAAAACACAAATGGAGAAGGTGATCTTGTGAGAAGTCCAACATTCTTGTCAGGAAAATCTGATTAGTTTAACTTCAAAATGCTTTCACTAGGACTTAATGAGTTTGTTTTTAACTGATCTGATATGATCCTCTCCTTCAAAAGATCTTTGGAACAGTAACCTCTAGCATGTAGAACCACTCTATACTCTTAAGCAGGTTTATTAAGCCTTAGGATGTTAGATAGTGTAGGACTGAGCTAAGAATAGATAGATATCAGTGTTTTAATCAACAGAACTAACAGAGCTCTAACCAACATGGGCCCAATTTTGACAGTTATTATGCTAAGCTGGGCTAACAATAACCTACTCTGTTAAAAGCACTGGAAATAAAATATATCAGTGTTACATGGGTTTTGATTGTTTAATAACAGTATTATAAATACTAGCTTAACTGTACTTAGGTGCTTCTGTTTCTGTTCAAAACACAAAGAATTTAGTTTAAACAGGTAAAAAAATAATAAAACAGGAATTTCAGACCATGACAGTGTTTCTCCTTTACTGTACATATGTTCACATAGAAGTACCTGTTTGCAGATATGCTGAAACGTCTCTAAAACCAGGTAGATGAAAAGAATTTTTCTCAAAGATGAGTCAATTGTTAGTGATTTGTGATGTATTTTTTAAAAGGCAGAAGGGTAGTCATATAAAACCCCAGTCATTCTCAAACAGAATATCAGTCTACCATATAAGAAAGCAACTTTTTGAAGCTTCCATTATAAATGAGGGGGTTGGTTTGTTTGGTTTTTATGTTTGCAAGATTTAAATGTGTCAGTGTCAAACAGACCATAAACATCACATGGATGCTATTTAACACAATGAGCAGCTTTTCTCTTTATAAGCATGGGCGTTGCTTCTACTTCTCTCCAACGTTTCCCCAGGGAGATTTATTCAGTTAAAAGCTTGTATAAAAACATTATCAGCTTAATCAGATGTTGAAATGTGAGGGATCAAAGATGAAAATGTGACTAAATCTTAAACTCTTTAAAACTCCCCACACTTTAAAATAGTAAAACCCTGGCATTTCAGAAAACCTCATGTGCTTTTTCTTATGAGTAAGGAGTGAATGCCTGTCAGGTGCATGGCATATACCATCTATTTACAGCTTCTCTTCAGTCTAGGAAATACAGCAGGTAATTAGTAATTCTGGGCCAAATCTTTAGAGATTTTAAGCATCTGCTAATTAGCCCAAGAGCTGTGAACAGTAGTAAGTACTATAAAGTTTCAGCACATCCATAAAACATTGGTTGAAAAGCCAGTACTGCAGTTTATGATTTTATTGTGGTGTGTCACTTTGTAGTTTAGTATTTTCTTGCTTATTCTTGTACTTTTTGCTTGTTGTTTTACATATGTTTTATTTTAACTCTTCAATCAAATATTCCATCATTTAAAAAACCTCACATTCATAGAAAACAAGGAGGAAAGTAATGACATGAAACACAATCAGGATGCTGACAGGCAGATACACAACTCTAATCTTTGTATATAAGTTCTTAGCTACTGCATTACTTAAAGCCATACACTGTAACTTTGGGGGAATTTCTACTACAGATAATACTTCTGAAGAACATTCCTAAAACAGGAGCAACTAAACAATGAACACTTTAGTCACCCATCAGATCTCAGCGCACATACTGAAATTGATGACTGGCATGGCCACCAGATAACTTTTGTAAAGGCCTTTCTATGCCTAAACTTAAGATCCTCTGGGAAACACCATTCTACCTATCACTTTTCTTGTGGGAAATGTTGATTATTAAATGTCTGTGTAATTTTGCCTAATTTTATTTGCATTTCCCTAATATTTCTAGTTGTTTGTTTTAGTGATAAAGCTTCAAACAGGAACTACCTTTAAGCTGATACAATTCTATTCACATGGGAATTTTGCAGAAAATGTCATGCAATAAGAGCAGTCCCTTTTTAAAAGTCTAATTAAAGACATCAGAAAGAAATTACCTGAGGGTAGGAAGAGCAGTTAATGGATGTTTCCTGTCAGAAGTTGTGAAATGTGTTTTACCAAAGGGATTAAACATATCCATTGAATCCATCATGTCATACAAATATTCATTTTTTGTCAGTTCAACCCATGAGAAGGAGAAATACTTCCCCATTTCTCATAGTTATGAAGCTGCTACTCCTATGATGACACATGATCAGAAGCCTCTCCAAATCAGGAGAGATCAGTTTTATGTATCCCTAAAGCCCATAGGTTAACCTCCTCTTTGCTCACCTCCAAACTTACTAGGAAATCTCTTAGACTTCCTTGTTACACCAGCAAGAAAAACAGGATGAAGAGCCCTTCTTGGTGGCAAGGTACTGTATGTACCCATTGCACCTGCCTGCCATGCCAGGAGCCTGAAAGATGACTTGGTCCTCTGACCACAGAAAGCACTAAACAACTTAATATTCATTACTTGCCTTACAATAAGTACTTCAAGCAGAGGGTAACATGTAAAAGAAAATAACTACTCAAGGGTTGCTTCCAAAGAAGATTTCAGGTCTGTATATGCTAAACACAGAGAGCTCCTTGTTTAAAGTTCTGAGTTGTTTGTTTAAACTTAAGTTTTGGATAAAACATAAAAAAGCATCTTGTGATATTGGCTGTTCCTCTTCATCTGTCAGGGTTTTGGGTTCATTGTGAGGTGCCTTCCTCAGTTTGCACAGTGTAGGGCACCTGGCTGTGTTCTGGATTGAGCTCTAGGAGACAAAGACCTGAGTGCTTCCCATATTGTTGCTATGAGCACCAGTTTCCTCATTTGACTCCAAGAGCATTTAATGGCTGCCTATTGCAACAGGACAGCACTCAGAAGTGACAGGATAGTGAACTTCCCCAGAAAACAGCTTGGTGGAATGAAGTGGGAGAACCTATAAAGGACCTCATGGGGCTCCTGGCTTCTTCTGCTGTGAGCATTGATATGAGAATGGTGGAGGCCAAGTTCATGTACCCAGTGTGGGATGGCAAAGCAGCACAGAACACTGTGTTTCATGACTCAAGGTTGTTAAGACAGGACAAATATGATCTCATTTAAGCCTAAAGCAGAAACGGAAATTCTACAACATGGAAACACTAAAGTGAAAATAATTCAAGTATTTAAATAATAATCTGAGTCTCATGAGGAAAATTCATGTTTAATTTTATGTATAATATGGAGACTAAATTTATTACTGGGTATCTATTAATCTTTCTGTGAGATTTGTTAATATTTTTGCAATGCCCAGTGGACAACTATAAATCATGGCAATTAAGATTTGGCTAAATTAATCTTGTGGCTTCATTATAAGTCTTTTCTATATCACTTGTTTCTGATGATCAGCTTTGAAATTTGGAGTGATGGCAGCAAATAGGTAATGTCACTGCACAGCTAGAAATTCTGTATAATAACATATTGGTTTATCAGTCTCTCCTGATGGCCAATTTATCCCAAAAGCTACCTGCAGGTATAGCAGAGACTCCTGAAACTTCAGGGTGCTGATTTACAGCTGTTCTCTAGGAATCATTGATAATCAAGGAATACTAACCAACAGGCAGTAATTCAGGGAGAGCTGATCATCCATACTGAACATGGTATTACTCCTGAATATGTTTCTAGTCTCTTCCAGGGACTGGATTCACGCAGTCGTGACCTCTCTCAGAATTGAAATCAACATTGAGGCTTTGCAGCCAGTAACAATGGTAACTTCATGTGGTGGGAGATCAATGGACAACGCATACACGGACTAATATAATCCAAGCATTGCCATTTATTGCCCGAAGCTCACGCGTTATATACCCACCAGCGCTGATCATGCACTGGAAGCACAACTCTTGATTGGTAACAAACTCTGCCAGGGGCTAAGCAACATCTCCTGATTGGTCAGGCACTGCTCTCAAGGCGCCGCCCTCTGCCTCCTTTTTCTTGCTGCGTCACTGCCGTTTCACGTGCTGCACGTGGCTGTCCTTGTGTGTCCTTGTTTATGTGCTCCCTGTAGCCATCCTTGTGTATCCTTGTTTATGTGCTCCCTGTAGCCATCCGTACTGGCGCCACCAAGTCTAGGTTTGCTCACATGCCCATTCTTATGGAGATATCTCTCCACAACTTCAGTCAACAACTAATTAAGGGGTATCATGGCAGAGTTACTTGTCCAAAGACCTGAATCAGCACCTAAAATGTGCATTTTCTTACAGTTTTTATACTCTGCTGACTGTCTTCTCCAGCATGTGCATACTTCAACCTGATCTATACATATATCTTTAAAGGGATCACTGACACCTTTGGTTCACAAGTCGAGGGAGATGATTCTCCCTCTCTACTTCACTCTTGTAAGACCACACTTGGAGTACTGTATCTAGCTCTGGAGCTCCCAACACAAGAAGGACATGGACCTGTTGAGGATGGCCATGAAGATGATCCAAGGGCTGGAACAACTGTCTTAGGAGGACAGGCTGAGAGAGTTGGGATTGTCTAGCCTGGAGAAGAGAAGGCTCTGGGGACACCTTATTGCAGCCTTCCAGTATCTGAAGGGGGGCTACAAAAAAGCTGGGTGGGTACTTTTTACAAGGCCTCATAGTGATATGATGAGGGTTAACAGGTTCAAACTGGAAGAGGGTAGATTTAGATTAGAAGTTAGGAAGAAGTTCTTCACTACAAGGGTAGTGAGATACTGGAACAAGTTGCCCAGGGAGGTTGTATGTGCCTCAACACTGGAATTGTTCAAGAACCAGTTGGATGGGGCCTTGCGCAGCCTGATCTAGTGGGAGGTGTCCCTGCCCATGGCAGAGGGATTGGAACTAGATGATCTTTAAGGTCCCTTCCAATCCAAAGCATTTTATGATTCTATGACACTTCAGAGACTGTCCCAGAATTTCATTAAAGTCTGCTTATCTCTTTATACTTTGATTGTTTTTTGATGGACTACAGAAAGCCATTAATAGTTTATCAGCCATAACCTACCTGATTACCAGCTCCTGCTAATAGTTTGACAAGTATAGGAATTAGGCATTGCCCTTTCAAGCCTGCATTGTACCATTTTTTTCTAGTTAAAATCCCTGTTTCTCACTTGTTTGCAGGCTATTGCAAAAAAACCTACAATGAAGAGAAGCCTGGTTTTGTTTTGCCTGTTGTTCTAAGACATACACAAAAGCTCTCCAGGTTTGCAAAAGCTGGCATTGGCAGGTCATCTCCCAACAGACCTCTCAAGATAGCTTGCTTCACCGGATAATGAAAACAAAAACCAGCCTCTGCCCATTTCCTTATTTTGCATCATTTTTTCCTATTCATTTATTTTTATATTGCATCATCTTAATAATTCCAAGCAGTAGATACATATCAGCAAAACTATATATCATTTGGAATTACAAGCAAATATTCGTAAGCAACATTAGAGTTGAAAAATAGTTCAAGGTAAGAATAATACATTACATATCCAGAACACATTATTTGTGATCCATTTCCTTTGCAATACACCATGCTTTGTTCATGTATAAAAACACCTGCTGGTTGATATATAACACTTCCTAGCTAGAAACAATTTTACAACCCAAAGAGTACTAAACTGAAAATAAAAATAAAAAAAAAAAGTCAAGGAAATTGCTCTCGCTCAAGGTCCATTACCGCCAAATTGTAACTGTCTTGATGGCTAAAACAAAAACACTCTGTCCAAATTTCTCCTCAGTGAACTTTCAACACATATGGGGTCAAAATCTTGCATACCTATTGCTGAGGTTCTGATTTACACACCTACAGAGCAATAAGACAATGTGTTTTAGAAAAGGATGACAATGCAAATCCTGAAAAAGCAAGCCTGAGCATAAAATGACATGAAAAAGTGGTGGGGTTTTTTCAGATTCTCGAGTGTTTCAGATTCTTTTCAGATTGTCCACTAACAACTTTTAAAAGGGTGTGTGACTAAACTTGAGCACAAAATCAAAATCCAGTATGCATTGAAGGTCTCTTCCAACCTAAACCATTCTATGATTCTATGCTATCAGTATCAGCAGGCAGCTGATTGTACATATGCAGTAGAGTTTTGAAGACAGAAGATGATAAACGAGTAATAAAATGCTAAATAATGCAGGGGTGTTCAGATAGCTGTGGAACAGGTTTCAGTGAACAAAGGTGAGACGTGGGGAGGTGTTAATTCAGCTCAGCTCTGTCTTACCTTCACAGACCCTTATCTGTAATGACCTATGGGGCAGTTGTGAAAAATGACCCAGCCTGGAGTTATCCAAAATGATTAAACGGGTGGCAAAGGACTGAAACTTGAATGGAACCTAAGTAAAGAACATTTTGCCCTGAGTCTCATTTCAACCACTGTCTATGCTTGATGTATGTGCTACTAGCTCTCTTCTTCCTCAGGGCAATACCAAACTCAGCAACACCCCCTCAGCATNAATTAGTAGGGTGAGCCCATGAAAAGATAGGAGGAAATCCCATCACACCACCAAAGATGAACATTCTGGATAGTCCAATTTCGTTGGGCATACCTCTACCACCCCCTCACCCCCTACCTCCCCTCCCCTCAATACCTACAGGATAAAAATTGTAAGATTTAGGGTAGAACCTGGAGTTCTTCCAGCAACGCAGCTGGACTGTAGGAGATCCTTCCTCTTTGTTCAAGACTTCGGGCCAAGATATTTTCCCTTGGGATTGAGACCCCTTACCTGAGAAAGAATAAGTGATTAAGGAATACTCATATGGTATTTGGCATGTTTTAAGATCTAGCGTGCTTTTAATTTATACTAGTACATTTCCAGGAATCACGTATTTTTGTAATAGTGTACCCCATATATTGCTTTTTAAATTGCAATAGTGTATTCTTTCATTGTATCTATAAAACCTGCTATTGGACCTGTGAATGAAGCTCAAATAAATTGCTAGTTTGAACTTTGCAGTGAAGTCCCTCTCTTCATCAGAAGGGGCCAGTGTATGGCTTTGTGATTTTGTTGCTTTTGGTGTATGTGTGTTTATGTGTGTATACACATACATATTTCCTGCTGTTTTAATTTTGCTCATATAGGCAATA
>VYZX01015773.1:11530-31145 GCA_013401335.1 Brachypteracias leptosomus
TTATACTCTGGAAAATTTAGAATTCTAGTGTGGGATATGCTATAGATGATGATTCAATTCAGTCCTGTATTTTACAATGCCTCAGAGCTAGTGCAAATCATCACCAGGCAGATACTTATCTTCTGGCACTTTTTGGAATCTCAGAAGTCATGTTTAAAAATTGGCACAACAAACTGGACAGAAATATGAGCCACTCCATAGTGACCAGCCAACACAACTATATTATTTTGGAAGGACCTTTTCAAGTGATGAGGGAGGCATTGAGTCATTATGCTAAGTAAGCCATTACTAATAAATTTCCAGCACTAGAATGAGCTTATGATTCAGAAGATTTTTTTAAAGGCAAAGAAATTCTTACTGATCTCTTGCTGACAGTGTGCTGTGCTCTGAAGTTCTTTCCTTGAGTCTAAGGGGGGCCACTGTAAAGCTATTTTGTGACAACAGAGAAGCAATGAAAGAATCCAGATGTTCAGAATATGCATCCACAAATGAGACAACATAAAAATGACCAAGTCAGACATGTGTGCTGCTAGCTCTCTTCTTCCTCAGGACAACATCAAACTCCAACATCCCCTCAGCATAAATTCATCTTTTATTCTTCATCTGTTTGCTCTTCTCCATTTCAAATCAGCCAAGAGGGAAACACACCACTGATATAGAGCTCAGCAAGCTGTCCCCAACAGGAACTCTCTTCAAACTGATCAGCTCCTTGCTACTTCTCACAAACTGGTCAGTTCCTGGTTGATATAGCTCTAGCCTCGCCCACCATTCCAACCATGATCACCTGGGGGAAAGGCAGGGTCTCACACAGGTGGGCCAGGTTCTGCCTCTGGGGCCTTGGGGAACAAAACACGTTTCTGGGTTGTGACTCATCCATAGGTCAACTCCAACTAGTGGCCCACAGCCCAGGCCCCAGTACTTCAGGATATATGTTAATTTGGTTCAGTAAATCATTTGTATACTAGACATTACAAAATTAGTAAAATTAGTAGGGTGAGCCCATGAAAAGATAGGAGGAAATCCCATCACACCACCAAAGATGAACATTCTGGATAGTCCAATTTCGTTGGGCATACCTCTACCACCCCCTCACCCCCTACCTCCCCTCCCCTCAATAACTACAGGATAAAAATTGTAAGATTTAGGGTAGAACCTGGAGTTCTTCCAGCAACGCAGCTGGACTGTAGGAGATCCTTCCTCTTTGTTCAAGACTTCGGGCCAAGATATTTTCCCTTGGGATTGAGACCCCTTACCTGAGAAAGAATAAGTGATTAAGGAATACTCATATGGTATTTGGCATGTTTTAAGATCTAGCGTGCTTTTAATTTATACTAGTACATTTCCAGGAATCACGTATTTTTGTAATAGTGTACCCCATATATTGCTTTTTAAATTGCAATAGTGTATTCTTTCATTGTATCTATAAAACCTGCTATTGGACCTGTGAATGAAGCTCAAATAAATTGCTAGTTTGAACTTTGCAGTGAAGTCCCTCTCTTCATCAGAAGGGGCCAGTGTATGGCTTTGTGATTTTGTTGCTTTTGGTGTATGTGTGTTTATGTGTGTATACACATACATATTTCCTGCTGTTTTAATTTTGCTCATATAGGCAATAGCATCTTGAGAGCTTACTAGTAGTGGGTTAAGTGTTTTTGTCTTCCTAAATGTCATGAGTTAATATTTAATAAATGCCAAGAAATCTCACCAGATGTCAAGTGAACTGTGGGCTGACTTTGCACTGGCTCTTTAACACATAAACCTCATCCTGCGGTAACTCTATCCTTATCTAACCAATATCTCTTTTTTTTTTTTGATAAATTGAGAGAATAGTTGTAAAACATCAGAAATTAGTGTCTAGTCCACTCCAGTACTAAGCAATGGGTTATTACTTTACTGAAAAGTGGTCTACTACAAATGGTCTGTACCAAACATGGATTATGTTGAAGCACAGGGCCTAAAGGACTAAACTGTGTCCTTTAGTAGTCTTATTATTTGAACAAAAATGCAATAGGGGATCTCAGGTATGTTCTTTTAAAAAAAAAAATTATAGCAATGTCCAATTTAAGAGGGTAGAATTTTATTTTCATATCATTTCATTTTCATTAACTGGAAGCTTGTCTAGTAGAACACTGAAGTACCAGATACTGGCCAGATTATTCACGGAAAGGTTATTAGTATTTACAGTTTTGAAGACTCTCTTTCTGATGCTCTAGACTAATTGATCAAGCAGCAGAAGCCTGCAAAATGGGTAATTTGGGTTGCAACTGTCTGTACAGCTACAGAGGTCATCAATTCATGTAGTTATGTCATATAGTTATAAACATTTTTAAGACCTGACAAGAGTTCATTTTTTCAAAATCAGGAAACAATTGTGTGTTTATTTTTTAATTATTGTTCCTTCCAACAATAATTAAAAAGCAAACCTAGGAAATATTAGATAACATTTCAGCATACCATAGGATTTTATTTGGTTTATTCTTTTAGGAATCTAAAAGAAATACAAAGCCTAAGAAATGAGAAGGAGATTGATTAACCAGTCTGCTTCATTTATTATTGAGCAAGAAACCATTTTCCTTTACATCTTAGTTAGAAAAAGGGATGCTATTTGTTTAGAGTACTCCGAGGAAATCTCAGCTCATTCAAAGCAATTACATTTATATTTGTTTAAATTATGTAAGCATTAAAGATGCTGCTTTACTTTCCAGTTTTGTAAAATAACATAACAGATGCTTTAGAGCTGATTGTTCTGTTTATTTGAAGGAAATAAGTATATTTTTATTTCATGTATTTACAAGAATGCTCAAACACAGGAGGTGTGTTCTGTGACTGTTTGCTCATGCATTTCTCAAGTTACCTAGGTTACATCTGGACTGCTAGGATATTTTTTTTTCTGTTAACCAAATTAGCGGTAGTTTGGTAGAGGCTCCAAAGGAGGTAAATGCCTGAGTCTTAGCCCAGCCAAGAACTCCTCTAGGAAACCCACAAAGGAGCAGAGCACAGTAAGCAACAACACATATAAGCTTGGAACACCAATCATGCAATTAACACATGAATAGTGGATGTTTTTTCCTAGAATCATTTCTCAAGAAACAAAGGAAGCTGGGGGTACAAGGAGTCTTGTACATACCTCTCCCATTGTATGCAATTTGATTATAAACCAACTACTTTATCCCATAAATATGACAGCCTAAGTGAACCTGCTTTGAGCTTCCCCTGCCAGGCAGTGTGTCCCCCCTCAAGATGGGACAACTCTCAAGGTTGCTCCATGATGCAATATGTTGATTACCACCAACAGATCATTGGATGAGCCCAATTTGAATTCTTCCTGGATGGCAACTGGACTGCACAACAGGCAACTATCCCCTTGAGCATGGAGGGAAGTCTCTCAATGTTAAGAGGTATTAGTCATTTAACTTAAATAAGTAATTTTTAAATAGAATGAATCAGTTAGACTCATAATGTTGTATGATTTAATACGCTGTTTGCTTAGCTTTATTTACTTAACATGAGTAGCTACATTTGCTGAAGCCTTAAGTTGTAAGCTGTAAAATTCCACCTAGATTTACTGAATGTTTACCTACTTAAGCAAAACAGGACCTCCAGAGCCAGTGTAAACCAGAAGATAAGTGGGCTACAACCATCAACAGCAGCTGCAACTGGACAAGATAATGACCTGTCTGGAAACAGTGAAGAAATCCAATAAGGAGACAGAAGATCTCAGANATAAATTGAGAGAATAGTTGTAAAACATCAGAAATTAGTGTCTAGTCCACTCCAGTACTAAGCAATGGGTTATTACTTTACTGAAAAGTGGTCTACTACAAATGGTCTGTACCAAACATGGATTATGTTGAAGCACAGGGCCTAAAGGACTAAACTGTGTCCTTTAGTAGTCTTATTATTTGAACAAAAATGCAATAGGGGATCTCAGGTATGTTCTTTTAAAAAAAAAAATTATAGCAATGTCCAATTTAAGAGGGTAGAATTTTATTTTCATATCATTTCATTTTCATTAACTGGAAGCTTGTCTAGTAGAACACTGAAGTACCAGATACTGGCCAGATTATTCACGGAAAGGTTATTAGTATTTACAGTTTTGAAGACTCTCTTTCTGATGCTCTAGACTAATTGATCAAGCAGCAGAAGCCTGCAAAATGGGTAATTTGGGTTGCAACTGTCTGTACAGCTACAGAGGTCATCAATTCATGTAGTTATGTCATATAGTTATAAACATTTTTAAGACCTGACAAGAGTTCATTTTTTCAAAATCAGGAAACAATTGTGTGTTTATTTTTTAATTATTGTTCCTTCCAACAATAATTAAAAAGCAAACCTAGGAAATATTAGATAACATTTCAGCATACCATAGGATTTTATTTGGTTTATTCTTTTAGGAATCTAAAAGAAATACAAAGCCTAAGAAATGAGAAGGAGATTGATTAACCAGTCTGCTTCATTTATTATTGAGCAAGAAACCATTTTCCTTTACATCTTAGTTAGAAAAAGGGATGCTATTTGTTTAGAGTACTCCGAGGAAATCTCAGCTCATTCAAAGCAATTACATTTATATTTGTTTAAATTATGTAAGCATTAAAGATGCTGCTTTACTTTCCAGTTTTGTAAAATAACATAACAGATGCTTTAGAGCTGATTGTTCTGTTTATTTGAAGGAAATAAGTATATTTTTATTTCATGTATTTACAAGAATGCTCAAACACAGGAGGTGTGTTCTGTGACTGTTTGCTCATGCATTTCTCAAGTTACCTAGGTTACATCTGGACTGCTAGGATATTTTTTTTTCTGTTAACCAAATTAGCGGTAGTTTGGTAGAGGCTCCAAAGGAGGTAAATGCCTGAGTCTTAGCCCAGCCAAGAACTCTAGGAAACCCACAAAGGAGCAGAGCACAGTAAGCAACAACACATATAAGCTTGGAACACCAATCATGCAATTAACACATGAATAGTGGATGTTTTTTCCTAGAATCATTTCTCAAGAAACAAAGGAAGCTGGGGGTACAAGGAGTCTTGTACATACCTCTCCCATTGTATGCAATTTGATTATAAACCAACTACTTTATCCCATAAATATGACAGCCTAAGTGAACCTGCTTTGAGCTTCCCCTGCCAGGCAGTGTGTCCCCCCTCAAGATGGGACAACTCTCAAGGTTGCTCCATGATGCAATATGTTGATTACCACCAACAGATCATTGGATGAGCCCAATTTGAATTCTTCCTGGATGGCAACTGGACTGCACAACAGGCAACTATCCCCTTGAGCATGGAGGGAAGTCTCTCAATGTTAAGAGGTATTAGTCATTTAACTTAAATAAGTAATTTTTAAATAGAATGAATCAGTTAGACTCATAATGTTGTATGATTTAATACGCTGTTTGCTTAGCTTTATTTACTTAACATGAGTAGCTACATTTGCTGAAGCCTTAAGTTGTAAGCTGTAAAATTCCACCTAGATTTACTGAATGTTTACCTACTTAAGCAAAACAGGACCTCCAGAGCCAGTGTAAACCAGAAGATAAGTGGGCTACAACCATCAACAGCAGCTGCAACTGGACAAGATAATGACCTGTCTGGAAACAGTGAAGAAATCCAATAAGGAGACAGAAGATCTCAGACCAGGATCACTATTGGACTAAAGGATGCATGGAAGGCCCCTGAAGAGAGTATGAACAGTGCAAGAAGGGTGGGTGAGTAGTCTGTAAGGGTATAAATGCCCAGGGATTTCTTTGTTTGGTGTCCCTCTGCAGAGTCATCCAGCTTGAGCTGATCTTGCTGCTGTACCACTGAAATTATTTATTTTTATGAGAAATTTGCAATGAGAAGGGTTTGGGTTTTCTCCATGTTTTCTCTGAGGATTTTCTCACTGAATGTACTCTTGTATTGAAGTTCATATTCAAAGTCTGGTGGAGTAGTTTCCATTTTCACTACTTGCATGCATCAGATATAATACTGGCCAAATACTGGAGAGAGAATCACTTTAAAATTGATGGGAGTTTCCACATTCAGAATCTTTGCCAACAATTGTGACCCATATTTTCCTATCTAATATGATTGGGACAGCTTTTCCTTCCTTGGCTATGATTCTTACTTCAAGGGAAATTTATTAGCATGCATTAATCTCTTAGATCTCTTCTGCATAGTTTGGCTGTAGCTGTATCTCCTCATTTATATTTATTATTTGCTTTATTTATATAAGGTGAAGTATTGTGTTCATGTCATCCCCTCCTAGAATACTAATTGTTTGCTATATTTTACGTGCTTATGATTTTCAGTATCTAACTTAAAATAACTGAGAAGAAAGGGGATTTGTTTGCTTGCTGCTTCATTATTTACAGAAGGATGCTCTGTGTTGAGCTGAGGCAAAAGAGTGACTCCAAGGTGACTCTTCTTTCCATGGAGGCAGAAAATAAGCCAGAAGAGAAGACCTGGAAAATCTTCTCCTGAGGTCTATGGACATTGATTAACCCAATGGTAGAGAGCCATAATTTATGATAATTTGAGTGCAAACAGAAGGTGATTTATGAATATCATGCTATTATCCTATTATTCTTCATTATTAGTGATAATGGTATTAACCTCTCCCATCAGCAGGGTTAAATCTTAACCACCTATACATCTATACCACTGCAAGTTGTAATAACTTTTGTCTTATTCCCATATCAGGTGGACATTTCTCATCAAATATTAAATTCTGTTTCATTCTACCAGTGAAATTAACATTTGTATAGCTGACCTACACTTTTGATACATTTTAAAACTACATAGTCAATGAATAACAAATCTAGAAACATTACCTTATGCCACTGTAAAATTTAACCAACCAATGGAAGTTTGTGTTGAATGAGTGTTCCTTTCTTTACTTAGCTTAAAGAAACACTGCACTGATTTCCTTCTACCCTTCCTAGTAAAAATTAATTAATTTGAAAGTTTTTCCTACAATAGAGACTCCTGGAGCTAGGAGACCTTGTTCCATGATTAATAATTCCATGTGGGATTTTTTTTCCACAACATATTCCTATCACAGAATAAAGAGCCCTTGTTACTTACCTATGATGTAGAAAGAAAGTAGAACTGACTTCAAAGGAAACCATTTCTCAGCTTCCCTAGGTTTGGATGACTAGGGAAAAGGGATGGCATACCACTGTTAGATTACAAGGAAAGATATACTAAATGCCTTTCTAATGACTTTGTACTGATATATACTGATTCACTGTGAGAATTTTAATTGCATGGGTTGATACAATTTGAAATTACAAGAAATAATAGCAGAAGCTGCTTTTCAAAATGCATCTGCAACCCTTGCACTTCCTCTAATGGGATTTTCTTTCTAATCTCACTGAAGACCCTGCCCATGTTGGTCAGAGTAATTTACTCTTTATATTTCAGCAGAGGAATTAATTCTGCTCCATGGAGTGTACCTGTACTCCAGACCTCTTCTCACTCCCCAGGACTGAGAAAAGGAGTTCTCTCCTACAGGGAACAACCTGAACTATGGAAGGAATAAGGAAGTTTCATGCAATATTTTCCTTGCGCCAGAATCTTCCTCATGCTTTCCATGGAGGGGATATATGTGAATCAGTATCTCCTTTTCACTCTCCCTTTATAACAGATAATTGCCTTTTCTCAAGGTCAAAAGTGGTGTCAGATTCCCTAGGCAAGTTTCCTTTCCTCCTTTGGGAGAAGTACTGTGACAGCCTGGGCTGAAGTAGCTTTGTGGCTACTGGTGTTGCAATGAGAATGGACTTGGTGGAGATGGGATGGATGCAGAACGGACATTACCAAAGGCCGTAAGCTGTCATGAGACAGCAGCCAGAGATGCCTTTCTTGCTATGTTGATGGTAGGCTGACAATGCATGAATGATAAGGACACAAGCTCTCAAGCGGGGTGCAAAAGATAAATGAACAGATATAGGGGCTGGCAGATGGTGAATGACACTCATATAATTGAAAAGTACATTTGAAGCCTGCTGAGAATGTTCCAGCAGCAATTTTACGATTTCATTCAGTTTTAAGGAACAATGAATTATTGGGGTTTTTCATAAATTTCACATTTGCTTTTGCATTTTTCACATGAATATTATAGATGTCACTCTGTGTAATTCAAAGTTGTTACTTCTTTTAAAAATAATTTTCATATTGTGTAAAGGGAACTATCAAAAGCTTTTTTTTTAAATTTCATCATTCTGCAAAAGTATAAATCTTTGTAATGATCATAGTTCTAAACATAACATCAAAATAAATTAAAAGAAATTTAAATTAATGCTGCAATTCTCAAAAGATAATTCATTGTCTGCTTCCCCAAAACATTCTGTCAACCATTTAAAAAATAAAGCCAGCAGAGTCAGAGCATTTACTAATCAACAACAAGAGAAATTATACTATCCATTTTGCCTAGGACAGTGGAACCAATCAATATCACTTTATCAAAGATGTTTGGATCTAACTGCCTTCTAGATTAAATGTATTATAAATATTAAAATGCTTGCTTAAATAAACTCTTTAAATTATTCTTCAGCTTTTTCCCTAAGAAATTATTTATGCAATTACAGTAGGCCAGTAAAAAGTCGTATTATGAAATCAGAAGGGATTTGATGTGAACAAAGAAATACAAAATGGCTAATAATATTCAAAGCTGGTTGAGAGCTTTTTTAAAAGAAATTATCAATGTGTTTTCAATGTATGAGCAGAGAAAGAGAACTCAGAATTCAGCTTCTAATGGAAGGCCTACACAAGGATAACACAGTGATCAAAGTCAGAATGACTTAACGAGAGTTGTTTTTACTTGGGTAGTTTGCACTTTTAGTAAAGATCATGTTTCATTTATTCTTGGAGCTTCAGTCTGTGTAGACCTATCTGCCAAGAGTCCTTCTATTGCTTTACATGAGTTTTGGAAGTAGTGTGTTTATTTCCTTTCTCATCCAGCAGGAAAAACGTCCCTGAAACAGCTCAGAATTGGCACTCTTCCTCTTTCCAATTTATTCATATACACAGTTGTTTTTCTCCTTAATAGCTTAGCATGCTTAAAAACCTATGGATGTTTTTTGTAAGCTTGGTTTAGAAAACATCTGACTTTAACATGTAAATAAAAAATCTTATAGGCCAGGCTTCACTATGGATGGAATAACTACAGTATCATAGAATAATATAATGCCAGGTTGGAAGGGAACTCAAGGATCATCTAGTCCAAGCTTTCAAGATAGAAAAATACAGTTTAAATGAGACAGCTCAGCACCCTGTCAAGCTGAGTCTTAAAACTGTCTAATGTAAGGGAATCCACTACTTCCCTTGGGAGACTACTCCAATGTTTAATAGTTCTCAGTTTAAANCCAAAAGTGAACGCAGCACTCAAGGTGTGGCCTGAACAGTGCAGACTAAGGGGGGACAATTACTTCTTTATCTCTGCTGGAGATGCCCCTTTTGATATAACCCAACATCCTGCCAGCTCTCTTTGCCGCTGCAGCACACTGTTCATTCATGTTGAGCCCACTGTCCTCCAAGACCTCAGGTCTCTCTCCAAAGGGCTGCTTTCAAGCCAGGTAGATCCCAGTCTGAGCTGCATTCCTGGGTTATGTATTCCCAGGTGCAAGACCATACACTTGTCTCCATTGAACTTCATAAGGTTTCTGGTAGCTATCATAAACACCACTTTAAATTGTATGTTATTCCAAAAGCATCGAGTTGGGAGTGCAGTGAACTGAGGGTCAGGCCCTGACAAAGGAGGTTAGGACATTCCTCCTTGTGAGAAAAGGAGAAAGCAGAAGTAAAAAAAAAACCAAAACCAAACAACTAAATAACTTAAACAAACAAACAAACAAAGCAACACAAAGAAACAACAAAAAACCCCACACTTTAAGCAGTATAATACAGTAAGAAAGCATATTTTAAAATCATTGGTGATTTTTACAATGGTGTTTTGATCAGACTGAGTGGAATGCAGTGATAAGAATAGAAAAACAAATACAAAAAGCTTTATATAGGGCAGATTGTGCTTCCAGCAGATATCTGAAGGGGATATCTGATTTATAATCAGAGTTCTGTACCTTGTCAAGTAGTAAAATACGGTTCAATTGAATTATATAGTTGAAAACTGAGTAAAAAATGAATAATGAGGTGGAGTATTAGCAGGCATCTGGTGCAAGAAATAAATGTACACATGTGTAGCCATTCAGAGTATTGACGCTTCTGTCCAAGCATCTAAGCAGCAGAGTATATGGAAATGCATGGGTATACAGTTGTGCTAATGAGAGAAACCCATTCATCATCAGATAAGCAAGTGCATTGAAGGAGTTATGTGCAGAACGGTTATGATATTTGAGGTGTCTGCTTACTTGCCCCAGTCACATCATGCCAATTTCTTCTCTGTGATGGGATGGCAATCATTTTAAGAATGAAAAGAACAATTAAAGAACAGAAAATGTCAGATGGGACAATATATTCTCTACAGATTTCTCATGAACATACAGTAATTAATTAATATTTTGTTATTTGCCAATATCTGTTCAAATTGTCATAAATAACCATATAAATTCTACTGAACCAAACTCAGTGTTTCTTTTCTTGAAAGCAGTAAAAAGAAAGATTTGGTGAGTTTGGAATTATTTCCTACTACCTATCACCTATGCTTGGGAAAAACAGCAAAGAAAGAAGAGCAATGCAACGCATAATGATGTAAATAATGAATGCACCTGGCTGGTGGATGGCAAATGCAGATAAATGTAGACTAAAGAGTTTGGATCAAAAATATAGACAGTGTATAGCTGCTAAATGGAAAATGAACATCAGGGCACAGATATAAAAAGAGATTTGGGAACTTTTATAGACAAGTCCTTAACCTCTATAGCCCATTAGGTTGCTAAACTGAGAAATATAAATGAGACACCAGGATGAAGCTGGAATGCACAATATAAATCAAAATATAATTTTAGTTAATGAAGTTTCATTCACAACACTAAATACACTAATTATCACTAAGAGACAGAATCCCAAATCAACCCCTAGGCAGGATAACCTTTAAAGATGAGGAGACAACACTTAGGTTTCTAAGTCTCTATTTAGGTCAAAGGGCAAGTAACTTAATATCAAGAGTGATGAGTATTTGTCAGCTTCCATTCAAGTAAGCTCAGATGCCTAATCCTATACTCAGTACAGACAATGCACACAGACATATCACATTCCCCAATCTTTCCAAGTAGAGAAGCAGATTTCATGGTGAAATAGTTCAGTGTAGACTGAAGTAATCAGCATGGATACATTATGCATGATATCACAGCAGATTTCTAGATGTGACTGTGGGCAAGGAAAAATATTCAGATATTAACATTGTTTTATGATTGTTGCATATCACCTCAAATTGATCTTCAAGATAACTTCTCATCAGTGTCTTATGCTAGTTGTTTCACAGATGTATTTACATATATATGTATGCATACACACAGTATGTGTTATACTGTATAAAAAACCCCTTATACTATGTTGTATAAAAAATTAGTGAGTTTAGAATAATGATTTGCCTTCTTTGCCTCTGTCTATACTCCTGGAGGCTGTCGTCAGGAGCCCCAGACCCTTGAAGCCCCAGAGGAAGTCAGGACAAAGGAGGAGTTTGCCCTGGTTGACAAGGACTGGGTTAGGGACCAATTAACTGATCTGGATGTACATAAATCCATGCGTCCTGATGGGATGCACCCATGAGTGCTAAGGGAGATGGCAGAAGTCATTGCTAGGCCACTCTCCATCATTTTTAGTAAATCATGGAGAACAGGAGAGGTGCCTGGGGATTGGAGGAAAGCAAATGTCACTCCAACCTTCAAAAAGGGCAAGAAGGAGGATCCAGGTAACTATAGGCAGGTCACCCTCACCTCCATCCCTGGAAAGGTGATGGAACAACTTGTCCTTGGCACTGTCTCTAGGCATATCAAGGATAAGAGGCTCATTAGGGACAGTCAACATGGCTTCACCAAGGGGAAGTCATGCTTGACCAACCTGATAGCCTCTTATGAGGATATAACCAGGTGGATANCTTGAGAGAGTCCAGCGCAGAGCCACTAAGATGATTAAGGGAGTGAAACATCTCCCTTATGAGGAAAGGCTGAGGGAGCTGGGCCTCTTTAGCTTGGAAAAAAGGAGACTGAAGGGTGACCTCATTAATGTTTATAAATACATTAAGGGAAAGTGTCAGGAGGATGGAGCCAGGCTCTTTTCAGTGGTGTCTAATGGTAGGACAAGGGGCAATGGGTGTAAGCTGGGACATAGGAGGTTCCACCTAAATATGAGAAGAAACTTCTTCACGGTGAGGGTGACAGAGCACTGGAACAGGCTGCCCAGGGAGATTGTGGAGTCTCCTTCTCTGGAGACATTTAAAGACCACCTGTATGCATTCCTGTGCAACATGGTCTAGGTGATCCTGCTCCAGCAGGGGGATTGGACTAGATGATCTTTCGAGGTCCCTTCCAATCCCTAACATTCTGTGATTCTGTAACATTCCGTGATTTTGCTGCTCCTTTTTCTTCAACTAATATTCTAATGATCAACAAATATTCTAAATAAACCATTTTGACAACAGAACTGTTTGAGAGCATAAACTAACTACTTTTTACATTTAATTGGCCTTTGATATATTTTTACTCTGATGTTTTCATATTTTAACTTTTCTTAGCAAAATGAGTGAGGAAAATATGAAGATTTTGTTATGAGCAACTAAGAAGTGAATATTACTACTTTCTTAGTTTAGTAAATAAGCTCTCATATCAGAAACCTGTCAGAACTTCCATGAATATTTGTAATAAGAAAGAGAAATCAAAATGCTGTAAAGAGTGCCTTCCTTCTTAAGTACCTCACAAAACCAAACCTTTCTTCCTAGTCTGAAGGTAAAAGCACTTGCAGGAAAGACAATGAGAACTTACAGCTAGAAAATTACTGAAGCTCACCTAACAAGTAACAGTAACTATTAGTCTCACATTTTTACCCAAGACCAGTCCAAAGTAGAATTTCTCCAGCTGAACCAATGCCTGTTCTCTGAAGAATTTTTTTCCAAGGCAACTCACTCTTTAATTCCCAAGTCCAATATTTATCTTACCTTATGTAGTGGGCCTGGCTGAGCTGATTTTCCCCATACAGCCCTCATGGTGCAGTACTGGGAGCTAGAGGGTTTTGATAACACACCCGTGTTGTGACTGGCAGTGCTCACACAGCACCGAGGCCCTTTCCAACATTGCCCCAGTGGAATGGGGGGGCAAGATTTGGAAGGGGATACAACCCGGACAGCTGACCCAAACTGACCAATAGGGTATTCCATACCATATGATGTCAGCTCAACTATAAAGGGAGAGGGCAGGAGGAGGACAAGGGCCATTCATTGGGAAGACGTTTGTCCTCCGAGCAACTGCTCCATGTTCTGGAGCCCTGCTTCCCAGGACAGGCCCGACACTGCCTGCGGATGGGAGGTAGAAAATAACATCTTTGTTTGCTTTTGCTTCACATGTGCTCAGCCTTGATTTTTTCTTTTTCTGCTGTTTATTAAAACTGCTTTTTATCTTAACCCACAGGTTCTTTCAATCTTATTCTCCCCCCACTTGCCCTGCTGAAGGAGGTTGGGGGGGGGAGTGTTAGAAGGGCTTGACGGGCACCTGGCACCCAGTCAAGGTAAACCCACCACACCTTGTCCCACAGGATTGTCTTTGAATAGAGAGGGTTACATTCACCGAGCTGCCTCTACCTCTCACTTCTCAACTCTCTATTCTAGTTCCCTCAGCCATCTCACTCACGCTCTTTGAATCTCTTATTTGAGACAATGTGGTCTTCAGTAACCACCTTACTTTCTGCCAACAGGCTGGGTATGTCAAATCATCTGCTTGGAGAAAATCTGCAGCTTTTTTCAACTAAACAATCCTTCTGAGATCACTGAACTTCTGTGTCCATTAATATAATTCACTAACATTTTGCTTAATCTGCCAAAAGAACTCATTTTCTTAAAGTAGCTGGAGTCCACATCTCTTACTTGTATGGCCACGATAGAAATGTTTATTTCTTCTTACTTGGGGAAAAAATATTTACCATCTAACTTGGAAGTCCTCATTCAGGAACTGGAGACTTCCAGCATGCAATGGGTCCATATGGGAGGTATATAAGTAACATGGATGCTGTTCAGAAAGCTAGTGAAAGGAAGTAGGATATTGTCTATAGGAAAATTACTGTGTTAAAAACCAAAATAGGCTTGAAATATTTCTATGTCACCATAAAAGTTTGCCAAATTGATAGAACTCCATTTACATTTGAATATAGGCAATGTAAAAGTTGTGTGTATAGACAGATGCATATCTTAAATTACCAGAAAGTATACTCAAACATAGAATCAGCTTAAATTCCCGTCCATCTATAGATGTCACAATATATTAATAAGTGAGATTGAAAATACCTATCATATCTCTAATGGGACATCTGGCATAACAGACAGACATATTTTCTTTTGGTCACTGAGGCCTCAGCAAATTACATCTGAAGCTTTGGATTTTGAAAGTACTTTTATTGAAACACAGCCCTTCTTGGTAATGATTATATGTTAAAGCATAATAAAGAAGTGTCTTCACAGTTCCAATAGGGAAGTGCACTATGTGGAAATATTAAAAGTGTTCATCTCTAAATGTCACTCAACTACAAAGCTTGACAATTGTTCAGGCTAGCCCAAACAGCAACAGAGGAAGCAATACAAAATCCTGATATTGAGCATATTTTGAATGGCAGCTGGGTACCACAAAACTATATTGCAACTATTATTTGACTCTCACCACAGAGTAATCAGAGAAATATGTGGGACAGTAAAAAAAAAAAAAAAAAGAGAAAAACATGGATGGTAGGCTGCTCCTCTAAAAAAGGTACACATCTTTACAAATCCGTGAGCACTTGGAGAAGATAAAGCTTTAGAAGGACATTTGCAGAAAATATTTTTGCAGTTAAAATTCTTTATGCACATGCTTAGCTTTACACTTGAATGAACCATCATTTGACTTCTATTGACTTTGCTCATAGCTGAGGTTAAGAATACATAGATATTCTTTCCTGGACTCTTTATTCAAGCCTTTTATCATAAGCCTGTCTACATAACTTCCCTTTCTAAAAATGGATTAAAAGCAGCCAACTAGTGTAGCAAAGCAACAGCCTCATCAATATAGCTGCCATTATTATCAATGGAGAAATTATTTTGCCTATTTTTCACACAAATGTCTCCTTGAGTAGTAATATTCCGTGATCACACATTATTGAGATTTAATGTGAATTCTCTTATTGATTTCATCAGAGGAAGACCCATGGTAAAAAAGGAAAACAAAAAGGAGTCAAGCGTTATGTAGGTACCGGACCAAATTTTATGCTGAAATCAATGAAGTTATATGTGGTATAAAGCCAATACAGAATTTAGACTGTATAATTTTGAGTAATTAGAAGTACCCAGACTTGCCTTGTATCAGTCTTCTATTGATTTTGTCATTGCCTTACTCTGTGTGTTTTAATAGCAATTATATTTTCTGGCAACCTTTTTTTTCTCTCTCAGCATCTAAATTGTTGCTTCTTGATTACTCAACAGGAAAAATCAATCCTCTATACATTGCACTTCCAAGTTTTAATTCAATTACCATATGTGAACTAATCATTGATCTAGCTATGTCAGCAAGCAGAAGGCTTTTTTTTTTTTCTATCACTGTCTTTCCTTGTCATTAAAAGTTATAGTTCAGTTAATTCCCCACAAGTTTAAATATTTACTTTAGCTGGAAAAAAAAAAAATCTCCTTTCAAATTTGATTTTATTTAGTTAGAAACTCATAAGACCTTTTACATCCTTTTGTCTATTTTCTGCCATTCATGCTCTGCTAGTGTAGGAGTATTTTCTACACAATAGTCCAAAGTGCTTTTTTCAGTGTGATTTTAACAGACTGAAAGAAAAAAGAACAATTCCCTTTTCCTTGTTGTCAAAAGTTATCTTCCATCATTCCACTTCTATTAGCATAGACTTCCTCCTCACTTAATAGCTGTTCTGTCCATCTAACTAAAGCAAAGGGTTCTAGGGGGTTTTTAATGAGCAAATCCCTATTTTTTTTCTCTTCCATTAGCTTCTCTGGCACTGATTATAGCAATTTGCTTCCTGTATGTCTGTTGCTAAAAGTAAAAAAATTGTATCTTAAAAGCAGTTACTCAGTGTTTTGAGAAAAGGTGGGATTAAGCTCTTCTTTACTGTCTCTATAGAAGCAATTACCAAATGATAACTCCACTATTTTTATTACCTTTGCTCAGCCCTAGGGTTATCACGGTTGTAACAAGTAAAATAATTATAATGATAAACCTTACCACTATTTTATTATTATATTAAAAAGAGAAAAATTAAAGAAAATAGACAACAGAAAGCAAAATTGCAGGGTTGTTTCATACGCTGGATTAAAAGACTTCTAAAAATACAGGAATGCCTGCCCTGGTTGGGGTGCAGGGCCAGGGGAGAATCTGACTATCTTGCCTCCCATATAAATAATCACTAAAGACAGCTAAAGCAAGAAATAAGTAGATAAACATTCATTATGTTTGTTAACTCTACCTTATGCAAACTAGATACCCTGAATATCTTATAACATGACTATGAGCTGTAACCTATAAATAATTCCTGAAAAATAAAGACAATAGTTAAGTCAGTTACCTAGAAAAGGCACCTAAGAAGTTGCCTTGAAACAGAAAAATCATTGAACAGCAAGAGTCCTGAATTGGAATTAGATTGTCCTATTCCTTTCCTTTCAGCCTTATGCTTCTCTTCTGAGGACACGTGATAACTGAACAACTTGGTGTTTCACAGGAATTTGTTTGATTTGTGCTACAACTTCAGTAATCCACATCAGCTTTATCCAGATGTTTTAAAATTAGTCTACTGGAGTGATTTGAACTTTTTTCTCAAGATTCCAGATACTTCTTTAAATAGTAGCTGTATTTTTTTTCTTTTACTCATTTCATTTTCTGTGTAAGCTTTTACATCTTGTTTTAGTTTAATAAATGCTTATTTTTCTTTTATTTCAAGAAACAAGCCATTGGATTCTTACACAACTCCTCTCCACTTCTGAAACACTGTGAGCATCCTCTGGAAAGAGTGCTCTGGGTTTGCTGTGCTTGGAAGGAATTTGCTTAAGCGTTGCCAGGTAATTACTTTCTCTAGTTGGTATCAATATTCTTATACTAATAACCAGTTGTATTACCAGATGACCTCAATATAGTTTTCATAAATCATGTAATTATTCCTCTACAAGAGTATTAAGAAATTATTACATGAAGTTTATATAAAGATACACAGCATTTACAACATGTCTTAAAAGGCTTTTACCATCTTAGACAAAGGGGAACGAAGATTTATTATAGAGAAAGGAAATAGGAGTCAAATAAAAGTTAACCAATTATTTTACTATGTTCTTTTATTGAAAATACTTTTCTATGAATCAGAGATTTTTACTTGTGAAAGGAATAGAAGCAAGTACTTTTTGTAACAGCATTTACAGCTCTGATTAGTATCTCCATACCATTATGTTTGCTTGTTTCTCAGTAGAATACCTTCACATTGCTCTACACTAAACATATTTCAAAATCAATCTCAGCCTTATTTTTTTGGCTCAAAATAATTCCAATATTCCAATTCAAATACTCCCAAATGGTCCAGTTTCTGAGGACACACTCTTCATTAGAGGTTTTGTCTTCTGAGTTTTTATATATTTATGACTTGCAATTACAGAAAAATCCCAGGAATCAATACGCATTCTTTAACAGAACATAAAATAAATGAAGAATTAAAGTGGTACATAAATTACAAAAATCTGCATTTTGGGGAGCACACCAAGTCTGATGTTTTATGATCTTGAATTATACCTACTTTAGTCATATACTGGGACCCCAGAAACCCACTGGCATTCTCTAAACCAGTAAAGTATTGCGATAATTTGAACAGCTGAAACACAAAATCTACAATAGTGTGCTAAGTGTAACTTCCAGATTGCAAACATATACAAATCCATGCCTCTTTTAAACATTAAAAAGACTCAGAGAAGATTGCAATGACATAATTTCAAAATAAATACTACCTATTTTATTAAATATCTATTTCTATACTTCAAAACAGCTCTGTACTGTGAAACTGTGAATGTCTTAAAAAATTTGAGAATCCAGTACCTCTCTGGGTCATCTTGTTCACTATATCACTACCCTCATCACAAAAAAAAAAAATATTTTTCTAATATAAGGCTTTTCTTGCTGGCTGTGATCTTTATTTATTTCAGCCTGGTCACAGTTATTCCTTAGTTCCTAAGTAGTGGAAGACAGCAATTAGATGTCCTTTTAAACTCCTTTTTTCCAGGCTAAACAAACACCTGTCTAGAACCAAGTAGCCCAAAACTAAACAGGAAATTGCAAGTGCAACGTAAAGAAAACCAAGCATAAAGGAATATTCATGGCACTTGGCTTGCACAGCACAGCTGAAGTTAGCATTCTTCCACTACAAAGGAGCATTGCTGATTAATTTTGGGGACATTTTTCTACATTTTACACCTTCTCCCAAAAAAAACCCTACCTGAAGTAGTCTGTAAGATAAAGAAAGCAGAAAAGAGCACTTAAGGTGGAGCTACTAAGCTCAAGGTTAGTGTATGCTTAAATGCTGTTTTGAACAGGACTGGATTTAAGCATTGGTACACACAGCTTCCTGAACAGGTATCCCCAGGCATTAATAGTCAAGGCAGGTTCAATTAAATAATAACTTAATTGACCCTTTTTTCAAAAGAATTGAGCATATTTCCAGTTACTGGACAAAAGTTTTGTGAACATTTTTTCCCCATTTAGGCAGGTGATACTATTCACTGCATGGTTTCTACTCCCAGATCTGACCAGCTATGTGGTTGGAGTTGAGTGGCACTGCCACTAACCAGAGCTGAATCCTGTATTTGCTGCTCAGGAAAATCCCATTATAGTCAGTTATGCAGAATGAAGCCCAGCATGATCATTTCGCTACACATTTTTTAATATATATTTCAAAACAATTCACGTAGAATTTGCAGTCGGGGCATATAGTGCTCTGTGCTAGGTTTCTCAGTTAGGATTTGTTTTCAATACTCTTTAGTTTATATTTCTGTGGAATCAGCAAAAATTACTCAAATCAACATTAAGTTGTTTTATGATTTTTCCAGGCCATACAATGGTGCATTTCTATTTTATTTTATTTTTAGGCTAATATGATCAATTACTCCAATTCCTGTTGACTCACTAGGTAATGTTGTCTTTAGTTCTTGGGTTTTAAATTTTAATAACCAATGCTGACCCTTGCGCTTACTTGGTTCTTCATAAAGCACATTTTGCGAAATAAATTCACAGACTTCTTTTCACCCCGGATACAAATAATGAGATTGCTCCTGCTGTAATTTTTGTAATAGTGCAGCACACTCACCTCCTGCCAGGCAGCTTATACAAATTACTACAAACATAACGGTAAATGGTTTTTTAACGCTTGTTTTGGACTCCAACATAGAACTATATTACATATTTTATTAGCTCATTTACCACCTACAAAGTTATGTTATTAACTAATTCATTGAACATGATATG